>APFE030587412.1:358481-430167 GCA_000404065.3 Pinus taeda | reverse complement strand
ATGAACAGTGTTATATTTTATTGAATAGAATCAACTCCATAAGCCCAATGGAAGTATTTGTAATGTCTGTCCAGCCAGCATGTTTATTTAATTTACTTGTCAATAGTTAGCCCTCTTATCAACAAACAAAATCAATAGTTTTTTAGAGAGAGCCCTCTCGGGCTAGGGAGGCTAATCCTTAGTCCAAAGATTGGTCTGAAACAGTTACACAGAGTCTATCTGATTAGCAGCCCCTTCAGAGAGTGATTTTGTGATAACAGAGCCCATGGTCTTGAATCCCAACCCCATGAAGGTACAAATCCTAATATGCGAATAGATGTGTTGAAGTCAAGCATACTAGAAAATTGCTTGATTACCGGTCAATGATGTAAACCATTAACAAGCGCGAGAGAGGCCACCAGTATTGTCAATGGTTCTCAAGGTATTGCTAGTACAATCCATGAAGTGTGAAGAATGATCTGAAGTCGAACACCCATGAAATCACCCGATAAAAGGCCAATAATGAAAGCTGTCGTCGATTGTAAAGAACTTGCTGTTAAAGCATGCAAGCTCTAAGGTACCAGAAAGGAATATCTAGATCAACTTCCTGGATAATGAGCTGAAGTCGATAGGAAGCGATCGATCGAAGGAGGGCCATAATGTTTCCCACATCATTGATGCAAGACAGAGGAACAAGATGAATGTGGATGAGATAGATAATCTAAAGAAGGTGTGTAAAGAATCAAACTACAGAAGGATTAATCTCTTGAACATATCGACGACATGACTCCATAGTTTGGTAGCATTTTGGTACCAAGGGATCAAAGATCATGATGATGCAACAAGGATTAGATGGAATGAGGTAAAATGGATAACCCAAAACCCAGAATGCTAATAATAAAGTGAGGATATCCCAACGTGACACAAAGCAGAAAGAGTGTCGATGTTCAAGAGCGACAAGCTACCGTAATAATTAATACAACTGACAAAATACTTCCAAATTTCCCCCCACCATTTCTGGTGAGTACCCCAATTATTTTTTATCGTAAGCGTGAATGGGATAGCATATGCTTGCATTATAAGTTCATCCTTCAGATGAATCGGACCTAGTAAGTTTAACGAGCCCTAGTAAGGAGAAACTCGTTCTCGTCATGATGACGAATCCAATGTCGTTTAATAGTTTAATGAGTCTGACAAAGCTGTAACTCTGTATATTTTTCATGTTTAGAGAGTTTGAAAAGGACACATAAAAGAAAACTCCACAAGGTCCCTTTTCATAGGTTGTGTCTCTCGAGCCCGAAAAGGTGGAAAACAATACTTGAGAGAACTTCTTGACCATTTCAGCCAAGGAGTACCTTTTTCGTAAATAGTGCCTCCCAGCCCGAAAAAGGGGTAAACTTATACTGGGCACACACATTTCACATCCGTTAACGAGTTTGAGACAACAAAGGCTCGACCATCTTTTCATTTTTAAAGGGTCGGAAAAGAGTTGAAAGCAGGCCCCCCATTTTTATTCTCTTTAACGAGTCAAAAAGGGAAAAATACTTAGCAATATTTTCATCTTTTACGAGTTAGACAAGAGCTTAAATGTGACTCGTCCTAGAGGAAAGAGGGGTATAAAGGGTACAAATTGTTCTGGAAATGGTGGAACTGCTCAAAACATGAAATGGTTAAGAGGCTAGCTAATAAAACCTCTCACCGCGGCAGTCCCTCGGGAAAGGAAAAACAACCAAGTGAAAGCATATGATTAGCCAAAGATATGGTGGCGATGGAATGAAACAACCAAGGTTGATCTAGTAGAAATTAGTTGATAAAAAGAGAAATCATGAGATGTAAATCATATGGGTTCATTTTTACACAAGCTTGAATTATGAGAACTCTGCTTGGATTCAGTTTCATGTTTACACAAGCTTGAAACAAAAAACTATGCTCGCTCTAAGTTTGCATTCCCCCAACATAATGACTCAAATCAAGGTACATGCCCACAAGCTTCACTTCAGTCAACTAGGTGGACATAATGAAAGTTCACTTTCGAGATCTTGGAAAGAATCGACTGGGATTTTACGAGATCTTAATCAAAGAATCGATTTGGAACTTTTCTCCAGGGTACCTTGTTTCATTTGTTAATGAGATTGACACAAGACAAGGAACTCTACTCAGATTCCTTGTTTCATTTTTTAACAAGCTTGACACAAGACAAGGAACTATGATCATATCCTTGGTTTCATTTTTTAACAAGGTTGACACAAGAAAAGAACTGTCCTCATCACCTCTTGTTTCATTTTTTATGAGTTTGAAACAAGACCAAGAATTATCCTCATCTCTTGTTTCATTTTTTAATGAGGTTGACAAAAGGCCAAGAAATATCCTCATATCATATGTTCATGGATCATAAGAGAACATGGCTCCCAAGAGGTATTCACTAGACGAAAGGACCACGCTCCGTGAGGAATACATGTCATTTGGTACCAAAGACAGATCGGGTTCCAATGCCCTCAGTACATAATGTACTATACCGTCTGTGTGATCATCAGTAGATGCAGAGATGGAACGAGTAACCACATAATTGACCTATGTCAAGGAAGGAACTTCTTGCAAATAAGAGCTGATAGGGGATGATGTTTGTGAAGGAGACGCCTGGTGACCAATGAATGAAATTTGATCAATAGTCACAATTCTTATTTCTTGTGGAAAACAAACCACATGGAAAAGTGAAGAAACAAAAGCTCCCATGACATACACATAGTCGTGTCCAAGGAGGAGATTGAAATCTAACGGACCTTGGACTACCATCACATCTATATAGATGGTCTTTCCTCCCAAAGTAATAGGGAACTGTGGAAGGATCCCTAAGGGTTGACTGGTTCCTCTGTTGAAAGCCAACAGATTCTCGGTGACTGGCACAAGCTGTGGGGATCCCAAAGCTTGCCAAGTAGTAGAAGACATGATGCTAAAAAATGCACCCTCATTTATATAGTGCCAGGTACTACCATATTATAGGCTTGTACTATGATCTGGAAAGGCACATAAGATGGGAGGCGGAAAGCAGTCAATGAACCCCAATTAAAAGAGACGACAAAACTACTTGGTGGGGGTATCATATGATTTCCCCTATGCTCTGTAGGAATAGAAGGAGGACTCTCTTGAACAACTATGATGGGATGGTCATGCTTCAATTCATCAAAATCTGAGGAGACAAGAAGAACATGAGCAGTAAGATCACTACTCTCTTTTGGAATAGAGTGAGCAACTGGTGGCAGAGCCAAGTCGACACTCTTTTCGACCAATGGTTGGTCATGAATAGACACAAAAGAGTCTCACTTAGGAAGAGCAGGACGGGCAAGAGATGAACCCAAGTCAATATCGTTGCCAACCAGGAGAGGGTTAGAAGAAAGCCTCTGATAACCAATAGGTAGTTGGGGTTGAGGAGCTGTAAGTTTTTCCAAAACTTTAGAAGCTTTATCCATAAGAGGACAAAGGTGAAGAAGATTCTCTCCTTCACATAGCCTATAATAGAATCTAATCTTCCCTTTCTTCTTACCATCGCTAGCCAAGAGTGTAGCATCAACATGATCTCCAGAGGTTGATGAGGATGGTCGATCCAGATTTTGAGACGATAACTATAAGACTCTAGGAATGCCAAGACAGTCTCGAAGGAGATGGTCACCCTTAACATCTTGTAAGGGAATCTGACCTTCCAGTGGAGGATCAGAAGATTTGTCTGTGGAAGGTGCATTTGGAGTAACAATTGCATGGTTAGCCTCTCGCTTAGCTGACTTCTTCTTCTTCTTCTTCGTAACCTATTGGTTACTAGATTTGAAACTTTCACCAGCCGAAGTAGAAGATAAAGGTGAAGAAGTAGGGGAAGAAGGTCAGGGGTCAACCTTAGAATCATCGTGATGTGATTCGAATGAATGAGATGGCGGGGCAAGAGTTGGGACACTCAGGATCACTAAGGTCAAAAATAACCAGACAGGTAAACCAATGGTTAACTCAAGGAGGGACAACGTTGCCATATAAGGAGCACCAGTGTTTCCAAAAGAAGGAAAAGGAACATGATTTCCTTCCGAGCGGAACCCTTGACGAGTGGACTCCGGAAATGTTGCCATTTGAATCGACTCTAAAGAAGGAAGATAACCTTGACCAAGAATATTTCGTGGGCAGTTAATTTTAGAACACTGAAACAAAAATTTTCCTTTTCATGTTTTAAGAGTCGAGAAATGGATGAAAGGTGACTCTATCACTTCCGATTGAAAACGAGCTTGAAATCAAAAGTGCTCAAATGATCTTTTAAGTTTAATGAGTCAAAAATATCAAATGACTGCTCTGGAACTCTAGGCAAAAGGTTTACTAGACAAATAATTATTACAACAACTTGTCGCGAAATAAACCATTCCACCAGAGATACCACGAGACACGTAAAAGCTCTTTCTTTTACGTGTCTTTTTCAAACTCTCTAAATATGAAAAGACTTTGAGTTTTTCCTATGTTGGACTCGTTAAGCCCTGACGACATTGGACTTGTCATCATTTCAAAACCAAGACTTACAAGAGTTTCTAGAACATCAACACCTTGAACTAATTAATTCTTATTAATTAGTCATATTCCCTAAGTTTAGACTTGGGAAATATTTAAAAAATGACTAATAATGTAATTAATTCGTTTCTAAGCGAAATTTACAGAAACAATTTTTGGATTTTGGAGATCTCATGCATTCTAAACTCTCCACAAAATTTCAAGGCTAGAACACATCCAATGCTACAAAAAATAGTAGGCTCCAACCCACAACCTTGAGGGTACCCAAGTTGTTATGAGGCTTAAACCCATAGCTTTCAGGGAATCCAAGCTATTACAAGGCTCTATCCCATAGCCTTGTGGGATCTAGAGAACCAATCCCCAACACATATACACATGGAGTACATCACAACACATACACCCACACACGGTGTATAACACAACGCATACACCTACACACGGTGTATAACACAACACATATATGTACACATAATATAACACAACGAATACACATTTCATGATGCACAAATACATAATACACATGACGCAGTACCACATGCGCATAACAAAACATGTACACATCAATAATACTGCACATCCGGAGACCACACCATCTCTATCGGTAAACCTTACCTCCAGTGTCTTTCCACACCTTACTGTGTGCATCCACAACCCAAATCCCGAGTTTGTGGTTCTTTCCACCATCCATGCTTATCCATACATGTTGCAAATCACACTACTTTCATCCCGCTAATATATCCTTCAGCATTGCCTACCATATCATAAACATAAGCATAGTTATAAGCGCATAATATAAAAATCATATCCACATGATACTAACCTCATCGATCTTCTAGGGATACTCTGCCCACTTGATTCCTCGTCATACCAGGAACCTTTTCCATGCCATTCGCTTGCATAAAACAATCATTCTTCCACAAGAATGATCCCTAACGACACTGTCAGACAATGGAATATATATATATATACACACACAATCATGATCACAACAAAATTACTAGTGTTCATAAGGTCAAGGTTAAGAGAACTTCCTTCATTTTTGCAACACATGAATAACATTGAGAACAACAGTTCCCAACTTAGCTAAGGAATATGATGTCTCAAATCCATTTACCTTTCTTGTTACCTTTCTCATGATTATCTTGCCACTATCTATTTACCCCAATGGATCCAACCAACCCAAGTGGATGTCATATTATTTCCTTTAGCTTCCCTTTACTCATGCACTGAGCTTCATTCATGTATTATATTACCTATTGGGTTTCACTAAGATCTCATTGAGATCCATTAGATTTCCCCTTTGCCAACCAATTCCCAAGACCCTCAAAACAACAAAGGAAAGATAAAGAAAACATAGAAATCCAAGCAACAATACAACGCCATAAAAAAGTGACATGGCCATGCACCAATCACAGTGAAAATCGCAAACCAAGCATAAACAAATGAAAAAACACTGCAAGAAAAAGACTCTCAACAAACACCATGACTCAACCCCCATGGTTCCCAGTGCTTCCAAAGGAAATCTCAACCCAAGCCTTCTTCAAGATTAAGGCAGTGTCTCCGCCATGCAATTCCCAACATCATACTTCCATAAACACACAATTGTCTGTGTGATTCGAATGGAAAATGGCATCAACCCATGGTACTCATCCACCCATATTATTCATTGACCCATGGAATTTACCCATGGTATTGTAAATGGCATCCAGCGGTGGTATTGTAAAATCCACCCATGGTATTCATTCACCATGGAATTGACTCGTGGTATTGTAACTGAAAAATACTATAAGTAACAAGTCACATTTTGTAAAAGGACAGATTGTCCGCCACAATGTAGCCTTTATAGTTATTATCGGTTTTAATAAAAAGTTTCTTTGTGGTGTTGTTTATTGGGCATTCTCCTCTTTTTCTTCTGGCAATTCAAGTCTTCAAATCTTGGGGGTCTCTCCCCCCAAGATCCATTTCAATTTTTTTTATAGATCTTGGGGGCCTCCCCCCAAGATCAGGATCAGTGGTATCAGAGCAAGTTATCATTCCATGGGAATGAGGGTTTGATGCATATTTCAATTTCAAATTTTGCAGCAATATTCAAAAAACTTTAGGCATGTGCTATGTCCTCCACATAACACTTTCTTGGGCCAAGTAGGAATATATATATTTTCATTTTATGCAAGAATCTTTTTTTTCGGTGGCGAGTTTGAAGATCAGATCTGAAACATTTGGTACAATATTTACAAAAACAAATAACAGATCTAGATTCCTTGCGAAAAAATACCAAAATTCAAAAAAAAAATCGGCCGAATCGGAGTCTAGATGAGGGAGATATCGCTGATTTAAAATCAGCTATGTTCTAGAAATTGTTTCTGATGACAACTCGTGGACGTCAATTCTCCTATCATTTTTTTGAAGTTTTTGTGTACAATTTGAGAAAAAGGACTGTAGATATGAGCTCCTCTTGAAAAATCACCCAATTTCAAAAAAAAAATGGGTCTAATCGGAGTTCGGATGTGGGAGATATCGCTGTTTTAAAATCAGCTATTTTTTCAGAATGTTTATGACGACATAACTGTTGCAGCATGAATCTGAGATCTTAGAGTGTCTAGATAAGAATTTCCAACTCATGGGAAGATGCAAAATGATCCTTCTGCTTCCAAAACATTTTATAATAAATATTCTGAGTTATATTGACTGAGTTATGTCCATTTTAATTCAGGAGCAACATTCGGAGTGGGTTCCCATTGGAGACGTGCCCTCCCACCCTAGTTTAGTAGGCACCTGCTTCACATTCATCAGTTTCAACATAGCAGCTTTCGGCTTGGGTTATTTGGAGACATGCCCTCCCACCCGAGGCTATGTAGGCACTTGCTACTTCATCAACAACCAACATCATGGTTATGGGTCAACCGCATAAAATCCTTGTCATTGAAGTCCATTTCCTAGGCCGCACACTATCAGAATCACAGTTGGTCACAAGCATTACAGGGTATATCTATCCTCGGATCTTAGTTTATCAGGGTTTTGGGTTAAACACATAAAACCCTTATCTTCAGTGGCTCTTCATATTCAACAAAGGCTTCGTAGGAGGGAACTTTACACAATGGGGACCATTGCTTCTTAAGGAGGGACGAATGATCCGAATGGAAAATGGCATCAACCCATGGTACTCATCCACCCATATTATTCATCGACCCATGGTATTGTAAATGGCATCCGCCAGTGGTATTGTAAAATACACCCATGCTATTCATTCACCTATGAAATTGACTCGTGGTATTGTAAAATCCACCCATGGTATTCATTCACCCATGGAATTGACTCGTGGTATTGTAACGGAAAAATATTATAAGTAACAAGTCACATTTTGTAAAAGGACAAATTGTCCGCCACAATGTAGCCTTTACGGTTTAGAGGCATGTAGTCGCCACATCTCTTCTCAGAGATACGCTACCATCGCCCTAGCTGGTTTATTTCCATTTCTGGTTGTAAGGATATTTCAGTATTTTACAGTAATGAAATGAAGTATTATTTCCACTGCATCTTTGTGTATATGGTTATCTCTGTAATTTGTTGCATCCCTGTTTAAATCCAGATTAGTGGGTTTTAATAAAAAGTTTCTTTGTGGTGTTTTTTTGGGCACTCTCTTTTTTTCTTTTGGCAATTCAAGTTTTAAGATCTTGGGGGTCTCTACCCCAAGATCCATTTCAATCTTTTAGATCTTGAGGGTCTCTCCCCCCAAGATCCATTTCAATCTTTTAGATCTTGGGGGCCTCCTCCCAAGATCCGGATCAAATAAGAAGAGAATTCAGAATTGATGCTCAGATTCTAGGATTTCATATCAAGGACATTATGCTAGATCTTGGTTCTGATGTCAACATCCTACGAAGAAATACATGGGAAGCACTAGGGAAACCTCAATTGACATTCTCACCAATCCAGGTGCAAATGCGAATCAGTACTGTATACTTCCAATTGGGAGATTGGAGGATGTGGAGGTAGATGTAGCAGGAGTAAAGACACATGCATATTTTGAAGTAATAGATATTATGGGAGACAAGGATCCTTATCCAGCACTGCTAGGGATAGACGAGGCCTATGAAAAATACACCATCATAGATCTGAAGAAGGAACTAATGACCTTTGAAATAGAAGGAGTAAGAGTGATTCAACTGGGTCTAGAACCATATCAAGGAGCCAGCTTCATAGAACCAACAGATGATAGAGAAGAGCTAGGGATGTCAGATCAACTCTACAGACTAACATCAGGTAATAGAGACAAATTACATTAACCCAATCACTGAAGGATCAATTAGCTCGAGCAACATTCAGAGTTCCGAGGTTGGCTCAGACGCCGCATGAAATGATTGGCATCAGGGTGGATATGAGGTCAACAATATACGTTGCACTACGATATGTCATGTCAATTAGAATGGAATGAAGGTAAGATACTTTCCCATCTTTAATGGTATAAACTCAGTAAATTCATTTCTCAACAAGATTTATGTAAATGTGATTGAAGAACATAAAATACCAATACTAAACATCGCATTGCAAGTGACCCCGACATGATGGTGGGGGGTCCACCGCAATTATCTTCGAGACTGGGAAAGGATCAAGAGAGAAATGAAAGAGAGGTTTAGACAAGTGAGGGAATTCCTGCAAGATTTTGCAAAGTACAGAGGGGATTGCAATCATTGACAACACTTGGAAAGTTGTAAAGATAGGTGGAACCGAGAGGGGGTTCTGAAATAATTATGGATGCATGGGTTCATACATACCCTGGATAATTTGGTCGAACAACTTTTTAGCAATTTCTCTTTTAGGGATAACGACAAGAGGCTGAATAAGGCGTTGCATGCTATCAAGCAGATTCTACTCATATCAGGTCAGTTAGGGAACGATGCATATACCAAAGGAATTTACAATATTTCTATGATCCAGGGTATTCGAAGGAAATGGCCTATGAAAAGTTGGACAAAGAACCGGATGAGGATGACCTATAGGGGTTAGGACACTTGTCATTCCATGAGACTGGAGGGGAGAGAGGCATCAAGGAGGAACTTGTAACTGATGCTCTGCACTTACTCCCAGTGAAGTTGCAGAAGCACAACATTGGCATGGATGACAAACCTAAACTAGCATAGATTGGAGACTATTGGGATGAACAAACCAGAAAAGAAATTTTTGATCTCCTAAGAGAATACGAGGATCTATTTCCCTCATCAGTTGTGGAGCTAAAAGGGATCAAGGGAGACATAGAAGAAATGAAAATTTTATTAAAACCCGATGCAAATTCATTGAAGCACAAACTATATAGATTGAACCCAAGAGTCAAAGAGAAAGTGAAGAAAGAGATAGATAAGATGCTAGAGGTGGGACTTATTTGGACGAGGCAGAATGGATCAGTTCGATCATGATACAGAACAAGAAGGATGCTACGAAGATAAGGGTATGTGTGGAGTACCACAACCTTAAGAATGCTTGCGTGCATGACTCTTTCCAACACCATTCAGTGACGAGGTCCTAGACAATGTAGCAAGGAATGAAGCATATGCCTTCACAGATGGGTTCTCAGGCTAACATTAGGTCGGAATTGTCGAAGAAGATAACAATAAAACTACCTTCAATACAGAATGGGGATCATACACCTATCATGTGATGCCATTTTCCCTTAAGAATGCACCCACAGTATTTTCGATAATTGTGATTTCAGCCTTCAGGGACTACATCCACAAGTTCTTAGAGGTCTACATGGATGACTCGACAATATACAACTTGCTGAAGAAATATTCTAGTCTACTCAGGATAATTTTTTATCGTTGTAGACATTTACAGATATCATTGAACTCTAAAAAATGTATATTTGCGGTCCCATTTGGAACACTCTTGGGCCACATTGTGTTCAAAGAAGGGGTGTGCATAGATATTGCCAAGGTCGCGGTGATAGTAAACATGGACCAACCTGTGAATGTAAAGTAGCTTAGATCTACGTTGGGTCACACTGGATACTACCAAAGATTTATCTGCAGCTACACCTCCATCACTACACCAATGGAGAAACTGTTAAGGAAGGTTGAATCATTTACGTGGTTGGAGAAGTGTCAAGTTACGCTAAACATATTGAAGGAAAAGCTAGAAAGAACACTGATTTTGGTCTACCTTGACTGGAATAAAAAATTCCATGTCCATATTAATCCATTTGGTATTGCACTAGGGGTGGTGTTGGCTCAGTCAAGAGAAGGGATCCTTGAACACCTTATCTAATTGGCAAGTAGGAAGTTATCTACTGCATAAAATAATTACACCACGAAGGAGAGGGAGGCACTGCCTATAATGTAATCTCTTGAAAAAATCAAACACTACTTGTTTGGAGGCCCATTTAAGTTTTTTATTGACCAATGCACTTTGAAATACCTAGTAAATAAGCTTATTCCATAGGAGGGAATTTGCAGATGGTTGCTATTATTTCAAGAATTTACTTTCGAAGTAATTGTAAAGACGGGGCAATTGAATGTGGGACCTGATCACCCCCCAAGGCTGGAATTAGGAGAGAGTGGAGGATCCCTAGATGATCATCTACCTAGCGTCAAATTGTTCCAAATAGAAGCAATGCACAACTACCTAGAAGATATTGCAGCCTTCCTAGCTACAGATGAATACACAGCTACGTAGAGGAGACACATGGTCGTGTGAGTAGTCGATTATCATCTAATCGCAAAGAACCTGTACAAATTGGGCTTGGATAAAGTGTCGCGTCGATGTGTTCTTCACCATGAGAGACACGATGTGCTATGGGAATGCCATTTAGGATTTGTGGGTGGCCACATTGGGGGAAAAGCTATCACGCGCAGGGTGTTGCAGGCAGGATTATAGTGGCCAACGGTTTACAAAGACGCCAAAGAATGCATCAAAGGATGTGGTGTGTGCCAAAGGGTTGGAAAGTCGTCACATCGATACAAACTCACATAACAATCGGTATGTGCCTTACAGATATTTGATAAATGGGCAGTCGATTTCATAGGGCCGATTAATTTTCCGACACGTCGCTCTCACAAAAGGTACATAATCACCAAGACAAAATATCTCACCTGATGGGCTGTAGCAGCACCTGTGAAGGACTATACAACAGATAACACAACCAGGTTCATATTCGAGAACATAATATCCAGATTTGGGTGCCCCAAGAGTCTGACCAATGACCAGGGAACACATTTCATCAATGAGATAGTTACTTCCCTACTTCATAACTTCATGATACAACATCACAAAAGTAATCCATACCACCTGCAAGCCAATGGTACCATAGAAGCCTTCAACAAGATATTAGAAAAGGATTTAACCAAGATATGTTTGGCCAATGGAGATGACTAGGACTATCAGCAACACTATGGGCATACTGTACAATGGTCAAGTGACTACACAAACAGACACTCTTTCAACTTGTGTATGGACGAGAAGTTGTGGTGCAGACCAAATTCGCTTTTCCAAGCATTTTTATTGCCCAATCCACTAAAATGATAGAGGAGGCATCACTCCATAAGTGATTAGATGAACTCTTGGAACTTGATGAAGCAAGGTTCCTCGTATATTTTCACCAAAGGGTTGAGCAGAGAAGGAAGAAAGCGTGGTCTGACCTACATATCATAAGAAGTCATTCATAGTCGGGGATCAAGTTCTATTATATGACATAATTTCTGGAAGTTTTAGAGCAAGGTATAAATGCACTGGTTAGGCCTGTTCATTTTTACGGAGATAAGGGAGTCTAGACTTGTCAAGCTCACGCAACTAGATGAAGTATTACTACTAGGTTGGGTAAATGGTGCATGCCTAAAACCCTCCCATAGATCAAATATTGCTACTCACAATTGATTGGATCTCCAAAAGGGGATCATAGTTAGGAATAGGAGAAGTCAGTAGGAGTCATTTAGTTGCATCATCATTTGTTGCGTCAATCATTTAGTTTCTTTTCTTTTCTTTGTCTTTAGCTTGCACTGATAAGTCAATCTTTAAAGTCTTCCTAATAAGGATCCAGGACATCAATTTCAGTTGCAGCTTTAATTCCACAACACCGCAATTGTTTGTGGTCGGGGGGGTATCTTACATGTGTTAAGAGTCATTTCCATAATAATTAGACAATAATTCTGGTGTTAGCCCAGATTCGCGTAAAATATTTCCCATTATAGAAATAATTAATTCCTAAATGTCTTCCACTACGATAACATAATTACCCATCAACTCCACATTTCCTTTTTCAACAGTGCGTCATCCAAGCTAGGTCTAGTTTAGCCAACGACGGGATTAACACGTTCAAGTCTACATAGGGAAAGTTGTCATAGTAATTAGTTGGCAAGTCTCGTTAGAAACATCGTGCCAAGGTGGTATACTTATTTTTCATGGAAATTCTGAATTTCTCAGAGTCTGAAGCTAAGGTGATAGAGTCGCTCCAGTTGCAGTCTAGTTCTAAGTGCTACCATTCACGGATTTGTTGTCGACCACCATGATTTCAGTTTATCGGCATCGTTCCAACATGACAAAGGCAATTTTCTCTATTCTTGAGGTTAGGATGGATGAAATAATTTTAGTATCAGAGCTGCTCTACGTTAAGTATGATAAAGCCACACTCTTTGATAATGATTTGTCACACTCATTTCAATTCCAATCCCTAAAGCGAGAAGTATATATAGAATCAGTAACAAAAGATGGGACATTGATGATCAAGGTCAAGAGTGACTACAGAGGGATCCAATAGTCCACCCTGTTACATATGAGGATTTTGCCTATGTTTGGCACAACTCTCACAGCAAAGCAATGCACCAAGTTTTTGATTAGCATGATGCGAGGCGGGTCGCTCTGGCTCCACAAGGAGTAACCAATTCATATGGTCGACATTCAATGAATTACATGTCTATCGGTGACAAGAGATGCAGTTTCAACCGCATTTCAGACGAATTCAAAAAGAGCAAAGAAGGAGGGGGATTCTGACTATTATACCAAGCATAACACCAAGAGAGGAGGAAATCTGATCAACAAAGATAAAATTAATTTCGCGTACTATATCATTGTAGGGAAGTTGATGCACTGTTTCTCAAATAATGAGTGCACCTAGGACATGATTTCAGTCGCGGAGCATTGCACAGAGGGCACCCAATTGAACTGGTGTGATTTTCTCCTCAATGAGTTGTTTGAAGCCTATGAAGATGTCTACAAGAGGACCACCAATTTCATTTATAGGTATCTAGTAGTTACTTTAGTAATGTGGAAGTGGTGCCCACCAGAGGGCAAGGACTTAGCAATAATCACAAAGGACCAGCCCTTAACTCTCCCATATGTGCCATGGAGGACTTCAGGAGACCCGAGCAGCAAACAAATCAATGAGGCTTAGTTTTGCGGTTGGTATGTAAATATGCACGAGATAATTAGAGCTACAGAAAGGATCTGTAGGTCACTACTGGATGAGTATTCGACAATAATTTGGTTTAGGGCTACTCATGGGAACACCTTTGTAAGATTGCACTGCATTCACCCACACACCTTCCAGATGCAAGCTGAGAAATTTGTGTTATCAGCTGAAGCTTTTCACGCAGAGGTTGGGTCATGGTCGGGGGTGAAAGGGGAATTTAGAGAAGGAAAGTGCCTGTATTTCTTTGATAGGCTGGTCCCTCCATCGCTACTAGGAGAAACAGTTGCGAAAACTAGGAAGTGTATCGTTGAACATGAGCTACAGCCGATCTTCACACAAATGAAGAAGTAGATGAGCTCACTCAAAGAGATCATTGTGAATATTGTCATCTCATCAGGTTTGGTTCCCAACTCTGTTGAGTCACAAAATTTTATACAACAGAACCCTCTAGTTACCACCCCTCTTGTTGTTGCAATACCAGTTGTAGGGTGTCATTCGAAACTTAAGCCTACCATCCCCAAACCCCGTAAAACAAAAAGAAACAAGCCTCCAGCCAGAGCCAAGAAGTAAAAATCAAACCTTGTAGCACAAATCATTGACCTCGCCATCGCGGAACCCTAGTCCGCCACAACTTGCCTATCATAGAATAAGTTCTTCCTTCCACATCTACAACATCACCGAACTCGAGCAACCCATCATCACACACGGCATCGACCTCCGCCACCCTATTAGATATAATTCCCTCTAGGACACTACTAGGCACAAAGGACATGGAAGGTGATTCAGTTATTCAACACACCATGGAAGTCCCCAACAGAGGAATCATCACCACCTCCATGATGTCATTGTTACTATATTCAGGCCCACTGCTAGACACAAGGCCCATCATTCCATAGTCGCTTATTACCACTATTGATCCCTTCACGCTCCCATTTCATTTAAATCCCCCTGTTGCACCAAATCTTATTTCCATACCGTCAGCTCCTCAATTTGCAGAGCCATCACAACAAGCTACCCCACCCCACAGACACTCGACAAGTTCGTCGCTAGTGGGAATCCCCTGCAGAGTCGATTCCCTAATCCAGCCAGCATGCATCAGAATGATCTCCAAATCTAGTCCTCAACCCAATAGTTCAACTTTATTCAGCAAGCCGCGCAAAGGGCTGCACAGATACACGACGACCTTGTTGTCGACCATGAGTGGCAACATCAGCAAATTGTTGCACTCACAGCTGAATAGGACCAGATCTATCAGGACAATTAACAACTTTAGGAGCAGGTCGATCATATCATTTCGTGATTCCAGGCACTATGGCCCGCCATTTCTAATGCGGTAAACCGAGGCTCTGGCAGATTTCTCCACTTGCACCCTGGTTGAATGTTGTGACTATATCCAGACTACATGAAACGGTCTAATATCAACTAACTGAGAGCTCAGGAAAAACCTCGATGCTGCAAGAAAGGCACTACTAGACCCTTCCATGCTTTATGCTGATGAGATTAAGCAGAAAATTATCGATGCAGCCACTCTTAATACCTCCATCCTCAAGGCCCTGAATGACGGGTACACTTTACTGTAACAGGTTCATTACTGGTTCAACAACCAGGCAAAGAAGAATCAACCAATATACCCACTCCACCAACGAATTAATTATCTCCTCACTATCATTAAGAACTCTAAGGACAAAGAGAAGAGGAAGCAATTTCGAACAGAAGTCACCAATCTAGAAGGTCACGTCCAACAGATCAAGGATGAGTCAGTCAAGACCAAATAAAAATTTTGTGATCGCCAGTCCCTGGTCCAAATTCAAGAGGACACACTGCAAGAATTCAGTGAGGATATGGAAGAACAGTGGGCTTCCCTACTAATGACACAACCAACTCAACACACTTCTAGCACAACGACTGAATTCCTGAAGCAAGCAGTTGCAATCACAAGACCCTGGAAAGCAGCACCGGATAACTAAAATCAATTATGTCACGTGACTATTGTAGTCGTGCCAGAGTTGGGGCCTTCATTTAGGGAAGTCTCCAAGAAGAAGAAACAACAACACCAAAGGAAGCACCAACAACAGTATTGGAAGAAGCATTGGTAAAAGCGTCAACAGTACCGATAATACCAAGAGAAGATTGACTTGGGGACAAGTCAATGGACTGTGTTCGGGGCCTATTGGGGCCTTCATTTTTTATATTTTGCAGAGAAAGAGACTGATGAAAAGTGGTAGAGGTGGTCGTTGTGAAGTTGCGGAGTTCACAACCAAGGGAATACTAGAGACTGAAGGAATACTAGTAGTCACGAAGGAGTGGCAGGAATAAGAAGAGACAACCAAGCGAGGAAAGAGTAGAGGCAACCGAGGATGAAGACAGCCAAGCAAAGGGAAAAGGAACTGGTAGTTCCGGCGGATGGAAAAAGATAAAAAGAAGAAGGAAGAGCAGAGAAGGGGTTGGTCAGTTGCATCATGTCTATCATGTTACCATTCTTCCTATGTTGCTGAGCAATGAGAACAATTCCATGACTATATTTGTACGAGTTTGTATATTGGCTGTGTGATTTATACTGTTGAGGATTAGACCTCGAGCCTCATGTATCGTGCTTATGTTATGTTAATGAAGAAATTGTTTTGGAGTTATATTGTGTTCTTATGTGTTATGTCGACTATTCAATGTATATAATATATATATATATATATTATATATATATTATATATAGTTATATATATTTAATATATATATATATATTATATATATATATATATATATATATATGCATCTGTTTAGGTAGTATTTTGGTGTAACATGAATAGACTGTTGCAATCTGGTTGGTTTGCATGTTAAGCTATTGTCCTTTTATCTCTTTTGGTTGATATGATTCCCTTGGTATCTAATTCCAACCCTCATCTAACTTCAGTTGCGGCATGCCTTAGGTGCGACTCCTTCCCCTTTCCAGGTAAGGTGAAAATGTCGGCGTTGTGCTAGACTACAGTGGAGGCTTGTTGGCCCCTTATGCCCGAACCTAGGGTCTCAAACCTATTGTCATTTTTGTTCCAATAGTGCTAATCATACCTCAAATATCTAGGTCATACATATTGTGCCAATAATACCTCATAGAGCCAAGTCTTATATATTACACCAATAATACTTGCGAGAGATAGGTCTTATACATTGAGCCAATCATACCTTATAAAGACAGATCAAACATGAAGAGCCATGTAATATATAGAGATCCAGATAAAACATGAAGAGACATGCCATAGGTCATACATGGATATCAATGTCAAAACTTTTTGCACCAATAATACGACTACAATGAGAGCCATAATCATACCATGGAGAACCATGTCAAAACTTTTTGCACCAACCATACCACCATAACATACTAGTCATACCACAAAGAGCTAGGTCACACAAAAAGAGCCACATAGAGATCCATGTTAAAAATGTTGTGCCAATCATATCATAGAGAGCCAGATCACACTGCAAAGAAGTCATACCACGGAAATCCATGCCAAAACTTTTGCACCAAGCATACCACTACAACGAGAGCCATACGAGTCATGCCACAAATATCCAAGTCACACATCTAGAGCCACAAATAGAGGCATGTTAAAACCTTTGTGCCATACTAAAAAGAGCCATGTCAAAACTTTTGCACAAAACATACCACTGCAATGAGAGTCATACCAGTCATACCATGAAGAGTTAGGTCACACAAGGAGAGACATGCCAAAAATATTTGCACCAATCACATGATAGAGAGCTAGATCAAACTGAAATAAGAGCCATACCATAGAGAGCCACATCAAAATTTTTGTGTCAATCATACCATAGCGCATATCAAACCTTCACAACAAAGATCCATTGTAGAATGTCTCAAACCCACGACATCCCAAAAAATTGGACTGTGTTGCCTCTTTCAGACCACACATTTCATCACACTACTCTAATTTCTCACCACCTAATGTGATGATATCATCTATTTATATGGGTACGAGGGCATATTTTCAGTATGGGGTCAACCACTAGAACCTTCTTGGGATCGCACCATGTGATTTGGTCTTAAGGGCCCATGGCCATCCTTATGTTAATCTCAGCATGATGTCACAATTTCCACACAGAACTCTTTAAGTGGTGCCATGCATCACCAAAATTTTTCCGTATTAGCCAACCAATATTGCCATTTCAACATGCCACATGGTGGCTTGTCATGCTGCCATGTCATCACTATACTGCCACATTGTCATGTCCATGTCATCATCCTTAAGTTATTCTTGTGATGCCATGTGTCACCTGATTTCCATCTGTCCCATCAAGATCTACCACCTTTGAATCCATGTTAGAAGGTAATGTTACAATCACCTGTGTTGAGGGGTCCATATGGCATCCAAACATGGGGTCCACCTAACACCTGTCACATGTTACAATTGCATTGGTCTGATGTGGGGGTGAAACCTCCATTAAAATTCACTCAAGTTAATACTCCATCCACCATTCATGAAATTTATGACAACCAGATCTACCCCCAGATGCATGAATGTTAATTCGATTAACTAGTGTGCAAGTCCATGTGTCATCCACCTGAGATATGGATGCTAATTATGATTATGAATTAAATTTATCCACTAATTTTGAACCAAATTCCTTTTAAGAAGTTGCTTCTAATGATGAATGGAAAGAAGCAATGCAGAAGCAGTATGATGCTCTCATAAAGAATGAAACATGGAAGCTAGTGGACCCTCCATTTGGAACCAAACCAAATGGATGTAAGTTAGTCTTCAAGGACAAGTATAAATCACATGGCTCACTTGACAAACAAAAAGCGAGGCTTGTGGAAAACTGATTTTCACAGAAAGAGAGCGTTTATTATGAAGAGACATTTTCCCACCTTCCCCCCCACAACAAAATGGGCCACCATATTCTTAAAGCTCTTTGCCCTGGTAGATTAGAATGGATGGAACGTCCATCAAATAGATGTAAATAATACTTTCTTGAATGTAGACTTGAAAGAAAATGTTTTTATGTATCAGCGAAAACGTTTTGATGTGAAAGGGCAAGAACAAAAGATATGAAAAGTCATCAACTCCTTGAATGGCCTAAAACAAGAACCATGAGCCTGGTAAAAAAAATCGACTGAGAATATTTTGAAATTAATTTTCAAACACTTTAATCTTGATGATGCAACTTTATTTGTCAAGAATTTTGGCAAAATTTTTGTCTATCTTGTGCTTTATGTAAATGATTTATTGATAACAAGGAACAATGAAAACTATATTGCATCCATAAAGAAAGAATTGAAGAAATTATATGAGATGACATATTTGGGACACCTTCATTATTACTTGGCCATTGAAGTGACCCAACATCCAAGATAAATATTCCTCTCTCAAAATAAAGACTTACATTGGAGAATTGTTTAACATGTTTGGCATGAATTAATGTAATCCTTTGTCCACTCCAATGGAACAAAATCTAAAGCTCACATCTAAAGAAAGAAATGAATTTGAGGATGCAACTAAGTATAGAAAACTTGTGGAAAGTCTTATCTAACTCACCACTACCATACCAAATATTTCATTTATTGCTCGAATCCTTTCTAGGTTTATGCCAAAGCCTTGTTAAGGAGATTGGTTTGCTGCAAAAAGAGTTTTAAAGTACTTGAAAGCCTACTCAAGAATTTGGACTCAAATATTCACAAGTGGATGACTTCAGATTGATTGGATATTCTTATTTAGACTTCGATGGTGTTAAGGAAAATGGAGTCTACTTCAGGCTGAGTCTTGGATCAAGAGCTATCTCCTGGAGGTCATGGAAACAATCAGTTCTAACATATTCCACAATAGAGGCAGAATCTGTGGTAGTTGTAGAAGCAATTGAGGTGATTGTGTGACATGAAAATTCTTGAATATTTGTAGGAGAAACAAGTGAACTCTACTCCTTTTTTATCGACAATGATTTTTTAATTAAATTGGACAAGAATCCAAAATTCCATGATCAAACCAAACATATCCACAAAAAGTATTATTCGATTCAACATCATGTCCAAACCAAGACTATTCACTTATGACGTTGTTTCACAAATGAGAAAATTCTATACATATTCACTAAATCACTTGGAAAAGAAAAGTTTGAAAGATTCAAAATGATGCTTGGACTCACAAACAACCCTTCAGATTAAGGGGAGGAATGTTAAAGACTTATTCCTTAGGGATTGGGTGAAAATGTGTAAATATGTAAGTAAGGAACTTTGAATAGGTAGAATGGGAAAATACCATGGAATCAGAATCCCAAAGTGGACCCCTCTTCATGTATATAATGATGATCACATTAATGAAAAACACATTCGGGACTTTTGGGTGTGATTCCTTGGTCTGACAAGGAAAAAGTAGAAAGGGGAAAAAAATTTTTCCCATAAACCATTAGAAGGCCTACATTATTATAGTCATCATAAGGCCCAACAAACTCAAAAAATTTATGCTTTACAACATGTTAAATAGATCCATTTAATTTAGATCATTGCTTGTTATAGCATGCTTAACAAAAAGTTTGTTGGATTATAAGAATATTTGTCCTCTAAATTAAATCCCATGCCTCTTTTTGTAATTGTATTTATGGTTTTGGAGGCATATTATTCTCCTAATGGTTTCGTTCATTAATTTTTTGTCGTCCATGATTGAATTGGAAATGCCATTGTGCATGCAAACCTTCACCGTGCTTAATATTTAAACCATATTCAAAGAAAACAAACATTATGCAATCTTACTATTTATTGCTCATGAAAGTGACATTAGGTCTAAGGTAGTAGCAAGTATTCTTAATGAAGATTGAAGGATAAATAGGTGAATGTAGCTGACAATGCTCTTTTGGAAGGGTTTCTATGGTCTACATTCAAGTATCAAAAACTATTAAGGGTTCCCTAAGGTTTAGTTTGATAGCAGTTTAGTTTCAAAATTGTCTAAATTGAATCTTTCTTCCACCAATGGAAAAAAAAAATGAACATATTGGATATATGTAAGTTTTTTCTTGAGGCAGAAGTGTATATGATTTTATGATATTATTAGTGTTCAATGTTTCTACCAATGATTAAATGGATTGGTAGTTCTATAATTTGTTGTGGGGAGCTCTCATTGATTGGATGATTAGTCACAACAAATAAAATAAATGAATTTATATAGGTCAAAAATATGTGTAGAACAATAAACGAAGTTACCATATGTAAATGAACAGATAAATTTATGCTTATTTAAAGTGAATATTAAAGAAAGGTTATTCCTTAAGAGAATCATATGATACAATTTCCATGTCTAAGGAATGATTTTTAAGTTCATTTGCCAAGAGTTGGTGCAGGGATGCTCATTGTTGTAACTGATATGGTGGAGACCCAAATAAATACATGCATATATTTGAATTTATTGTACATTTGTTGCAAGTATTATTTGTTAAAATATATTGGTACTAGCTAGGTGGTGGGAGTATGCTAGTAGTTTGATGTTTTGTATGCACATATCATATAGTTTGTGCCCCTCTCATTACTTGTTACTCCTCTAATGAACTTCCCATGAGATATCTCTTTCATTGTTGATATGTGATTGCTATTCTACTTCATACGTTCAAACGATTTCTGTTTATTGGAATTTCTATATAAAATTTGTCTAAAAAGACTAGAAGATGATTTTTCTAAAGGATATCAAACTAATTGAATAAATTAGTGACTTTGAGCTATAAATATATAGGAGCCTTTCTTATTGACATATATTTGGGAGCTAGAATTCAATTTAACAAGTATATATTTTCATATGTTATGAATCATATAAATTTTTTTTAACGAGTGAATCCAATCTTTATAAATATTAATTTGTCTTCTTGTAATTTATCCTTGTTGCAATATTTTTCAATTTTTGTATCTCACCTTTTTTAGTTCTTTCATGGTATCAAAGTGATCTAAGGGATCTCGAAAATACTTAAAAATCAAAGTGCTCAAATTCTCTTGAAACCAATGCCAAATCTTATAGCTCATCGTTCTAAATCCAATGATGCTTGAAATACCTCAATCCAACACCGTAGCAACAAGTTATCGCATTATGAAGTTTTCGCCAAATAGCAAAAAAGTCAACTTGCAAGATTGACTATGCAGGGTATGGATGTTAATGTGGCAGTATGTACACTGATGTGGCAGAGTTGAATGGGTGTATGTAATGATAGGTGGGAAAATCACATGAATCCATGTGTCAACTAATGTCATTGGTGACTGGGTGTACGGTTATTTTGGTGGACCAATTGTAGGTCGCCACATGGGCCAATCAGAGGGTGCCACGTGGCCCTATGAGAGGCCACCAAGTGTCTCATTTTTTGGCACAAAAACTTTTTCAGGTTGATCGACCAACCTCCATGGGAATCGAATGTGTGACTTCCGGCTCACAAAACAACCACTCAACCAACAAGCCACAAGTGGTTCTTTTTATACAGAGTGGAGTTGTTTTATTTATTGTTAACCGAGTTAGAGGTTAGGGAGAGGGTCGATTCAACGGGCGCGCCTGACTAGCCCAACCAATGGTTATATGGATATAGGTGACTAACAGTGGAGGAACAGGTTGAGGCTAAGGCATGGAGCCCATCCCACGGTTATATGAGACAATATGGGACCATTGGTGGAGGAGAAGAGGGGTCAGGCGTGTGGCGTTACTGCCCACGCCCATGGCTATATGTCAATTAATGTGACTGGGGTGCATACCAATATCAGGGCTATGGTGTGGAGCCATAACCATTGGTTACACGGTGGGTAATGTGACAATGGATGAAGGGGTCCAAAACAACAGGGGCCAATGACACATTTAATTTTTCAAACAAAAATTAACGTAAACAATGTCGATTCCACCGTATCAAACTCAGGACCTCCAAGTTCCCAATAAAATGCACCACCATTAGGAAAAAGGCTAGTTTGTTGAAAATTTTGTAGGGTTGAGATCTAATGAGGAGTAGTTTTGCAGACAATTTGGAAAAGCGGGCATATATTGCTCAATTTTAAACCTTTTTGAGCTTAATAAGATCCTAAACAGGGGTTTTTTAGCGTTCTAAGAAACATGAAAGGGTAATTTTTTTAGTTTGAAGCTTGTAAACTGATGTAATGAACATTTTATAATTTAAATAAAGTGGTCATCATTGGAAGCTAGAACCGGAGACGTAGCCTAAGATGGGTGAACTCCCTTATCAATTTGCTCGTCTTATGCTGCATTTTGTCCTCTTATTAGTACATTTTTTTTTCAAATTAACTTATGTTTGTGTACTTTTTCAATTTCAATCAGTTGCCTAAAAGTACATAAACAAACTTGCAAATTAATCGATGAAACCTTCACTTTCATTTTTAGATCAGTTTGGTATCATAACATGCTTTTTGTAAACGTTTGAAAAAAATTGCAAGGTTTTTGATTGCTTACAAGGTCTATATTGAGAAGAGGAGAAGGAGAACTTAAAGAACCTAACCCTCAAATTGGCTCAATAAGGAAACATACTCCACAATTCATAGAACATGAAGAAGGACAAGGATAAGAATTGATGTATGAGGATGAAAGATCTTTCAGAAAAGCTTGCATTGATGTGCCTAAAATGGTGAAAGTGTTGTATAATGAAAGAACAACATAGTTGTAAGGAGAAATTTTTAATCAACTGAAAGGTGATGGTGGTGATGGTAGCAAGCCTCTGCCTCCTTCACATAGACCAATGCCTCCTACATCTCCAAGAGGACATGTTAAGTCTCCTTTGCTAAATATTAATGTCAAGATTGAATTTCCAATGTATAATGGAGAAGTTAATGCTGAAAATTTGGATAATTGGATTCGTCAAATTGAAGTTTATTATAGAATTCAAAATATTGATGTCGATGTCACAAATATCCAACTTTATTCTCTTCATTTGGGAGGTACAACTCTTGTTTGGTGGGAATCCAGAACTCAAGAAGATTTGAAGAAAAGTGGTAAAATTAACTAATCTTGGAATAATTTTATAGCTGCATTAAGGAAGCAATTTTATCCATTAGATTACATGAAAAAATCAATAATGGATTGGAAACATTTTAAACAAGCCAAAGATCAAAGTGTCCAAAGTTACACACAAGAATTTAGAAAAAGAGAATTAATATTAGGTGTTGATTTGACCTCACAAGATACTCTTCTTAAATATATAGGTGGATTGCATAGTTATTTGAGACATACTATACTTATGTTTAATCCCACCAATCTAGATAAAATATGTGTTCATGCTACTCATTTAGAACCAATAGGCAAGAATATTCCTTAAGAGTCCAACAAAAAACCCTTTAAATATGGAAACAAAGGAAGGAGGAAATTTAAAAGCAAAGGCAAGAAGAATGCTACCATCAAGAAAGATGGAGAGAAACTTAATTGCAAACATTTTTCAAAATATGGCCATGATGAAGACCATTGTTGGAAATTACATCCAAAATTGAGATCAAAGAAGTTTAATAACAAAGGGAAACAAACCATTGCTGCTACAACTCAACAAGATATAGGATCTGATTCAGGCGATGAAACTAAAATCACAGGCATGGGAATGAAAGGTATAACTTCTAACATAAGTACTAGTTCTTCTAGCGAGCCTATTGAATCTCAAAATGTTAAAGAAAGAAGTGAGCTTTTTCATATCAAGGTCATTACAAAACATACAAAAGTTGATACACTATTTGATAGCGGATCTCAAGTCAGTCTTATTTTTGAAGTAATTGTCAAGAAACTTAATTTAGAGACTACACCTCATACAAAACCTTACCCTTTGGGTTAGGTATGTGATGATGTCAAATTTCAAGTGACAAGAAAATGTAAACTCAAATTTGTTGTCACTGTTATGTTTATAGATGAGGTTGAGCTTGATGTTGTACCACTTGACATTTGTGGGATTGTCTTAGGGATTCCATATTTATATGATTGAAAAGTCATATTCTATCGTCATGAGAACAAGTATCATCTTTTCAAATGTGGAGTTGAGTATATTGTTAGGGCACATCACAAGAATATGAACTTATCTCTTGTTAGTGCAGGACAAATGAAAAAGCTTCTGAAATCTACTAAGAATTTTGTGTTGTTGATGATAAAATCTAAAGATACTGTTGAATCTAAAGCTTTCTCAGGTTGTGATTCTAAACTCAAGCATGAATTATTCGAAGTTGTTAATACTTATGACAAGATGTTCCAGGAACCTGTAGGGTTACCTCCAAAAAGAGGAATCCAACATGAGATACAATTGCAACAAGGTGAACCACTTTCAAATATTGGCATGTATACAATGTCAGTCTTGGAGAATGCAGAGATCAAGAAGAAAGTCCAAGAGTTGCTTGACAAAGAGGTCATCAGACCTAGTACATCTCCTTGTGAGTATCCTATTGTTTTGGTTCCAAAGAAAGATGGTACATGGTGCATGTGTGTGTATTTCTGAGCTTTGAACAAGATCACGTTAAAGAATCATTATCCTCTTCCTCACATTTATGATTTCTAGATCAGTTAAAGGATGTTGTTTATTTTACTAAGTTAGACTTGAGAAGAGGTTATCATCATATAAGGATTGTTGAAGATGATATTTGGAAAACTGATTTTAAGACAAAACAAGGATTTCTTAAATGGTTAGCTATGTCGTTTGGGCTTTTTAATGCACTTGCCACCTTCATGAGAGCTATGGATGATGTATTATGACCATTCCTTCATGATTTTGTCATAGTCTACTTAGATGCTATTATGATTTTTAGTAAGACTCATGAAGAGCATGTCAATCATGTAAAGCAAGTTCTAGATGTCTTGAAAAAGGAAAAGTTGTATTTGAAGATGTCAAAATGTGAATTCGGGAAAACCTCTTTGGTTTACTTAGGTCATATTGTAAGAGGTGGTGAATTGAAAATTGATCCCTCCAAAGCTGAAGTCATTTTGAATTGGCATAAGCCCAATAATGTAAAAAAAGTTAGGAGCTTTTTGGGAGCAGCCCAATATTGGAGAAAATTTATCACTAACTTCTCATCTATTGCAGCACCATAACATGCTTTCACAAGTGTGAAGCAGGGCTTTGAGTGGGGAGGCAAGTAACAGAAAGTCTTCGACACTTTGAAATAGAAAATCAGTACAACACCAATTCTAGCACTTCTAAATCTCAAGCAACCATTTGAAATTCAAATTGATGCAAGCGAATATTATATGGCGACAGTGTTGATGCAGCATGGTAAGCAAATATGTTCATTTTGAGACATTTTCTAATGCATTAATTAGCTATCCAACTTATGATAAAGAGTTGTATGCTCTGGTACAAAGCATGAAGAGGTGATGGGTAAAGAAATGATTATTCATACTACCTATCAACATTTGAAATATCTTCAATCAAAAACCAAGCTAAAACAAACTAGACATTTCATATGGATAGGATTTCTGCAGCAATTTCATTTGGTCATCAGGTATAAGAAAGGTATTTACAAAAAAGTTGCAAATATGTTGTCAAGGCCTAGTGTTAATGCATCTATTATTAAGCATAACTCAATCATGCATGGAAGTTATATTGAACAATTAATATTTTAAAGATGTTTATGCAACTTTGAGTAAAGGAAATCATGTTTAAGAGTTGGATTATCATGTTCATAACAAGTTATTATATCATCTTGGCAAGTTGTGTATTCCACAGGGTGAAAGAGTTGATGTCATAAGGGAAGCCCATAATTCTCTTATTGCTAGTCACCTTGATGTAGGTAAAACAATTGCTCAACTACAAAGGTATTGTTATTGGCGTCGTATGAATAGAACTATATCAAGATATGTAAAAGGATGTTCGATGTGCGCTACTAGTAAGCCAAGTAATAGGAAATTGGGTTTGTGCACTCCACTTCATATTCCTTCTCGTCCTTGGGAAAGTATTTCTATGGATTTTGTAGGGGGAATACCTATGTCTAGAAAAGGACATGATTATTTGAACGTTGTAGTGGATCATTTCAATCAAATGTGCGTGTTGATACCTTGTAAGAAACATGCCACAACTGAACAAAATGCACAAATGTTATTCCAAAATGTTGGTTTCACTTTGGGTTACCTACTTCTATTGTTTTTGATCGAGATTCTTGATTTATCGGGAAGTTTTGGTCAAGTTTATGGGAACTCATGGACATAAAGTTAAAGAAGAGCACAACATTTCATCCACAAACTGATGGTCAAAAAGAGGTAGCGAAAAGAACAATAGTGCATCTCCTTCATGGATATTATGGTAAACATCTTAACTTTTGGATGAACGTTTGCATTACATCCAACATGCCTGCAATCATGTAAAGCATTCATCTACACAAGTATCTCCATTTGAAGCTTGTTTGTGTTATTTATTAAAGTCTCCTTTGGAATTCATCTTTAGTAAAGATATTGTAGCAGATGGACATAGTGATGTGGACAAAGCCAAGAATTTCATTGAATAAATCTAGTTAGTGCATCAAGGGTACGTGGACAACTAGAGAAAATCCAAGCCAAGTATAAAGCAAAACATGATAAGCATCGGGTTGATATGATTTCCAAGTGGGAGATAAAGTTTGGTTGTACATTAGCAAGGAAATATTGCAAGGTGAAGGTATAAATCTCAAACCAATCAGATATGGTCCTTTCAAGATTTTGGAAAAGATTGGTAATAACACTTTGTGACTAGATTTACCACCTTACATGCAAACTTATTCTATTTTGAATGTGTAAAACTTGAGATTATATGAGCCCCCTATGATTGTGTTTAGATTCCATTTATAGAATATTTTTCTCCTGAATATTTGAATGATTTGTAGGAAGACACCATTCTTGACATGAGAACAAGGACCTCACACAAAGGCAATGTGGAGTATCTTCGTGTGGGGATCAAGGGTACCAATCTAAGTAAAGCAAGGTGGATAGATATCGAGAAAGTGAGGGAGTTGTGCCCTCACTTATTTGTTGTGTAAAAGAAAACTTTTGGCGGTCCAAAATATTCCAATGGGGAGGAGTGATCTAGGGGATCCAAAAAATGATAAAAAAATAAAAGTGCTCAAATTATCCTAAAACCAATGCCAAATTTTAGAGCTTGTCATTATGATTCCAATGACTCTTGAATCGCCTCAATCTGACACCGTATAAGCAAGTTATCACATTTTGAAGTTTTGTCAAAACAATAAAAAAGTTAACTTGCAGGGTTGATTGTGTAGGATACGAATGCTAATGTGGCAGTCTATACACTCACATGTCAAATATGATTGGGTGTACAGAAGGGAAAGTGGACGAATCACATGAATCCATGTGTAATTTGATGTCAACAGTGACTGGGTGTAAAGTTATTTTGGTGGACCAATCGTAGGTCACCACATGGGCCAATCAGAGGGTGCCATGTGGTCATACGAGTCGTCACCAAGTGTATCAGGTTTGGTATCAAACATTTGTTAGGATGAATGACTGGCCTTCATGGGAATCAATCGCGTGACCACTAGCTCACGAAACGACCAACAGGCCACAAGTAGTTCTTGTTATACAAAGTGGAGCAATTTTATTTATTGTTAACGGAGTTGCTGGTTGGGGAGAGGGTTGGGCCAACGGACATGCCTGACCAACCCAACCAATGGTTATACGGATATAGGTGACCAGCTGCAAAGGAACAGGGCGAGGCTAAAGCGTCGAGCCTAACTCACAATTATATGAGATAACACGGGACCATCAATGGTGGAGAAGAGGGGCAAGGCATGTGGTGTTACCGTTAGTGCCCATAGTCATATGTTAATTAATATGACCAGGGTTCATGCCAAGAGTGGGTTTGTGGCATGATTTCCATTTGGTTATGCGACGGGAGGGGTCTGAAATGGTGGGGGCCAATGACCCATTTGATTTTTCAAACAAAAATTAACATAAACAATGTCGACTCCAACAGATCAAAGCTGAGACCTTTGGGTTCCTAATACAATGTGCAACCATTGGTCCAAAGGCCATTTTTAAAAAAAATTGCAGGGACAAGAACTAATGAGGAGTAGTTTTGCAGACAATTTGGAAAAAAGGGCATATCTTGCTCAATTTTAAGCCCTTTTGAGCTCAAGAAGAACCTACATAAGGGATTTTTAGCGTTCTGAGCAGCATGAAAGGGTCTAATTTTTAGTTTGAATCTTGTAAATTGATGTAATGAACATTTGAGCATTTAAATAAAGTGGTTACCATTAGAAGCTAGACCCGAAGACATAGGCCAATATTGGTGAACTTCATCATTAATTTTCTCTTGTCTTATGCTACATTTTTGTCCTCTTATTACTGTAAAATTTCTACAAATTAACTTATGTTTGTGTACTTTTTCAATTTCAATCTATTGCCTAAAAGGACATTAAAAAACCTACAAATTAATTAGTGAAACCTTCACTTTCATTTTTAGATCACAAAGCTTGGTTTTATTGTTGAATTGTTGAGGTTCTACTCAAATAGATTACATCCAACTAGATTTTTATTTATTTTTGGTGTGTGCAAACTAGGAAGACTTTATATTAAGTTTTGTCAAAATAAATAGAGATGTTGTTGTGACTATTGCCTTGTCACTAAGGAAAATAGACCAGTAGCAAAATAATATGACTTTAATCCACATAAACTATCTGATCATGGTAGCAAAACCAAAAAGATAGAAATGCCCGAATAAAATCTATAAATCTACTAATAAGATGAGAACCTAGTTCTCCTATGGTTGCAATATTGTTTCTATTGCAAACAGATCATTTATTTGGATGGCGATTCCACCTGGATGGTGTTTGGGACTTTAATGTCCTCCTATAAATTCGAAAAATCCAAATATTCTATCTTATTGGCCAACATTGATACCCTGTTGTGGAACTTTCTCATATGAGTATACACTTTAGCAATGCATACTAAAATATCCTACTGAGTTTCTAAGATTTTGAACAACACTTTTCATATTATTATTTTTAGCTTCAAATAAAGGTTGATGGTCTAGATATACATGGATTTTTAAGTTCTGGTGTTTCTTGTATCTAGAACCTAGCTTCCTAACTCTTCCTTACTTTTAGCATCAAATTTTAATATTCTTTCTATCCTTACCTCTCTTTCTAAATTTTGAATTTCCATTCTTATTCCAAGAGGGGTGGCTTGAATATAGGTAGTTGTAAAAAATTTTACTGTGTTGGGCCCTTGAACTCAAAGAGTGGTTAGTTCCCCTTCGCCTCGATTACCCCTTTGACCCATAGATCGATGGCATAGTTACATAGAAGAGAGTAGACAAAATAAACTAGAGCTAAACAAGACCAAGAAATAACACTATGATGAGTAGAACCAATGAAACAAGAGGTATAAGAGACCTAAAGAAATATACAAGCAAAGAGAGAGACCTAGAAGAGTGATGAGAGCCAAGGAAATCCTTGAATTCCAAGCCAAATAAGAAAGGTGGAGATAATTTTTACTAGAAGTTGGAAATGATCTTGCACCCTCCCTTTAAAACCAAACTAGAAACAAAAACCCATTGAGGGTCCCACACCATTGAAAAGTCCAGAGACATACAACACAACACAACTATAAGCCCAAGCACCATAACATAAACACATTGTGGCAATAATAGGACCACTTGCTAGAAAGAGAACTAACTTCCAAATGAATAAAAACACCAAATGCAAACCTAATGATAATAATGTAGTCCACAAACTCCCCTATGCACTGAGATTGAGGGGAATAGTAGGGATATCTCTAACTAAAGCCCCACGTGAAACATACTTTTTCCCACCATAAATCAAGATTGAAAACATAGCCCACCAAGGAACCCAAATCTATTAAATGTGCATAAGAAAGATAAAACTATCTTGAGACCAAACACAATAACATGACCTCCCACAACCAAAATGTTTGCCCACAAATAGGAAGAGATTTGTCTTCTAAACATTTAAAAATCATTAGGAACAAAAACACTAGGAAAAATGAGAGCTCAAAGGTAAATTGTGCCAAAATAAAAATATTTTCCTTACCAAGATCATTTGGAGCATGCCAACTATCCATACTCACACCCCTTTCCTTTCCATGAGTGCTCTGTTTTCATGTCTCTCACATGCATAATTATGATTCCTAGTGGGAAAGGTCAATGGACACAACATCTAGAAGAAAAATAGTGCCATATAGATCCTTCTCACATGTGCATGAACTTCCATAACATACGATTGCCACGTGGGTGCATCATTGATCCCCACCTCCCTTGAATTCCACTTCTCACAGTTGCTTGTTGCAACCTCATTTATGAGCACTTGCGGTGAAGGAGAATGATCCTCCAAAGGAATGTTTAGGCATTGTGTTTTTAGAATCTTTGGGATCATCTCATTCCACAGTAAATCTAAGGGCGAGTTGAAAAATTTCCTCCCTTCATTTTCTAACCCATATGCAAGCTTGTTCCATGTTCTTATAAAATGTAATAAAGTAGAGGTTGAAGTTTTTGAAAGGAGGGATTGGATTCTCTCTAGTCCTCCTTCCAGTCTCTAGCACTTTGAAACTTTATAAGGCATTTATCCATATTGCAATTTGTTTACCATCCTCATGATTAACTAGGAATCCATTTTCAGATGAGACTTTTGTAGTTGTTCGTGATTGCAACTTGAATACGACACTCCAAGGAAAATAGTTATGTGGAGTTATTGTTATCTATATAAATAAATGTTGCAAAAATACTAAGGATGCTTCCCCTCTCATCTCCCAAAACTCCTTCTAAACTTGGTAGACCTATATTTCCTTTTGAGGCTCAATCAAAGTCAATTTTATTGAAACTAGTGGGTGGAGGACTCCACTTATCAATACTAAAACATCTAGATTGAAAAGTTATAATTGAGGGTATTTGAGAAGAAGGGGAAATTCCTAGAGAATTTAAAATTATAGCTTTGTGGGCATTGTAGACCCAATCTTGAGGAGACCAATTGAAGGAAATAACTATTTCTTTTACACTTTTTTCACACTATTATTTCAAAGATATAGATGTTTTTAAAGATGCACCTATTTGTTTCCTTCCAAATCTCCCAAATTATGAATCCAAGAAAAAATTTCCAAGCTCCGTTGATGATGGGACGATAAAATGCGGAGTTTCTCCAATTATATAGGGAATAATTAATACTGCCTCTAAACCTGTCTAACTACTGAAAAATGAGAGCTCCATTTTCCCAAAGAAAATATGGAAAAGGACAAGCATTAAGAAGGTTTTCTATGTTTCTAAATTCTAACAAGCAAAGATGACAAAGGGATGGACCATGAAAACCTTTGCATTGCATCCTGCCTTAGGTTAGAATTTTACCATGTGCTATGAGCTAAATGAAGAGAGAAATTTTTGGCCATAAATTCAATTTCCATATCTTACCCCAAATGCTATCATCTGACATTCAAGCAACATTTGTCACCATGTTGTAAACCTATTCATTATCTTTGCTAGCTTTTTTGCATCCCACTTGAACTTATCTGACCAATGTTGGGTTTTTATTCTCCTATTTGCAAGCTCCTTCCAAAAATTTCCCCATTGTTATGTTGTATTTGCCTAATTATATTACTCTTTAGGTAACCATGTTATCCATTTTGGTTTCTATATTGGATATTTCCAACAATGGGATACTTCAAGACACCCTTGTTGGACCTTACTATTTTTCATTTCCCGAATATGATCTAAATTCTTTAATTTAAGCATTTGATTCCATGAGTCCTCACAAAATAAGGTATGGTTTCCATCTCTCATTTCCTAAAAACTATGATTATGTGTAAGAAATATGGTATTCCATTCAACATTCTATATATGAGAGCCTTTTAGTTTCTCCTTAATTTTGATTAATTTTTGTTCTTAAATGTTTGGGGTATTATTGTTTCTTCTTAACTTGATCCATTTCTCATTTGGGTATGGAATGAATCCAACGCCACTAGGTTTTAGCAGCTAGGATTTCAATTAGAATTTCTAAGCCACAAAGGCCATAACCCCCCTTCAATATAGGTATGCATACCTTTTCCCAGTCTATTGTGGCCCATTTCCTTTCTATGTTTGCTCCTTCCCATAGGAAGGATCTTTGTATACTATTGGACCTCCAAAATGTCTTCAAAATGTCATACACTTTCACCTTCATTCTCACTTTATTGCCTCATTTCATCACCTTGTCATCACATAACCCTACATTTCCATTACCATATGGGTTCATATTTGTATTTTCCAAAAATTATTAATTTCAAGTATTTAAAGTGAATTTAAGATTACAAGTTAGAAAAATGACATGTATTTTCTTATACCTAAAGGTGGAATGAGTTTGGTGACATGTGTAGGTGATTTGGAAGGTTCCAAGACACTCTTATGTGGCCTCCAAGACTCAAATTCGAATTCTCTTGAAGATTTGAAGGAGATTTGGGATAGGGGCCAAGCATATCTCATGGACAAAAATCATGGATAAAGGAATATGTGTCTCATATTGATTGTAACCATATGAAGGATTTGTGGATCTAAGAGGCATTAGTGGATCTCCATTAATGAGTTAGTTGCTTATGTTTTTGTATAAATAGGAGTACCTCCTCCATTCCAAGGAGAGGACTCTTGGAGCATGTATCCTAACTTTTGATGGAATAGAATAAAGTTTTCTTTCTATAGTTTTACATATAAATTGCCTTAATGTAGTATATGGAATAGTTTGTCACTTTGTTCTTAGGAGAATTGATCTCACTCTAAAAGGATCAAAGAAACATTTTATTTCATTATAGATCTTATTTTCATTTAATTACTTACATGTTTGAATATTTTTCATCATTAATGAATGAATTTTAGTTTAAATCTTATCAGGATATGAGGGGACAACCAAGAGTCTAAGTTAGGCTCTCCTTCTATTTGGTCTGAACAATAATTAAATTTCATTTCCTTTTCTTTATTTCAAGTTATTTTTGAGTTTATGATTTGATGCAATGGTAATGTTGTTGGAATAGAACTGTGAGGAATGACAACTAGTACTTCCTAATTCAGGAACCTATTTTCTTGCTTTCTATACATCGCATATTGTTGCTCTTTAGTTTTGCTTCTTGAGGACAGTGCTATGGGGAAGGACAACGAGGACCTCCCGAATTAGGAGCCTCTTCCTTCACTTACTTCATCTTGAATAAGAAACTTTTTAGTTTGCTTAAGTTAGAGTTATTTGCCTACTCCTGCATATATTTTGTTGGCATCATCATAAGCTTACGAGTATCCTCGGTTGATAATTTAATGAAAAGCAATTTAAGCAATTGAATTTCCCAACATTTTGGCGTTGTTGCCGAGGATGGTGCTAAGGGATTAGGCATTAAGAATTTAATTCCGTACCAGTATTTTTCTTTGGAAAAGCTAACTCATGTTGGTAGGATGACTTGGTGACAGCAAGATCTTAGTAACATGGGGAAGTATACATAAGGGTTAGCTTTGAATCTCATTTTTAGTTGCATATATAAATCGTGATAAATAGGATGCATAAATTTCAATCAATCTTTTCACTATAAGAGTGTCGAACTAATCCATTTATGGACAGGAGATCTAAAATGATGTTCAAGCATTTGGAGGAGAGCCAAGAGAATGAGGACTACATTGAAGATTGGTTTCAAAAGGTGACTAGGCCACAACATTCTTTCATTCTTCAACAAATCCTAGCATTTAATCCAAATGTGCAATTGATTTCTCATATCCTTGCAAACATTCAGGTATATTTTTCAAATTTGGATGTGAGCATACTAGAGACTTTTATCCGTAAATGGCTTCATTGGAAATACTTCTACACTTGAAAATAAAAATAAAAATCTCTTTCTCAAAAGAGAGTCGAATAGAATAGGAAAATAAAGCCAAACTTGGAAAGTTTTTTTTTTAATTTTTGATTTTCAAATTTTGTTTCATTTATTTCTTGGAAATTTTGGTGGTGCAGTAAGAGCCACCTCATTCACTAACCATTGGTAGGAAGATCTACAATCAAATGGATATTTGTGAAGAAGGAAAACAAGTGGAGTTTAGAGAGCTAAAATTTGAGGTTTGAAATCAAGTCTTCTTACTTTAATTCCAAATTTCAAATGAATAAAAAAACCACATTAATCTTGAGTATGATCTCTTCTTGCGCCTTGTTGCGGCCTCAAAGATCAGAAAGGAAAATTTGATAAGTTAGCCTTGAAATTTTGCAATAAAAATCAGAGATCTAAAAAATGACTAGAAGATCTAAGTTTACTATTCATTCTAAAAAATTTCTGAAGTTTTGATCTCCAACTCAATTACTTTTGTCTCATACCTTGCTAAAATAATATCTTTCTTTATTAGCACCACTTCCTGGCAGGTAAAAAGTGCATTTCATTTTTTATAATTTGTTTTATTAGCACTATTTATGAAATTGTTGTGTATATATCGTATGAAGAGAGACTGATCACCTCTCTCCTTCAAGAATCTCATGTTTTATTGCAGATTAGTGCTAAATTTTTGTAGGTTCCAGGATGATCAAAGAATACCATTTTATGCACAAGTGATTTTCAAAGACCAATCTATTTTTCAAAAAAAAAACATGAAGAAGACAAGTCCATTTCAAATCACATCCATAATACCATTGCTACTCATTCATTTTCCTCTTTCTAAGCTTACAATCCATTCATCAATTCCCATCTTCATAGACCATAACTTCAAATCATTTTTCCTTTGCAAGTTTCACACTTTCCTGCATCACTTACATTTCATTTCTAGCCCATGAATAAATTCATTCACCTCTCTTACAAAGCTAAGTCACCCCGTTTTCCTTTTCTTCCAAATAAACCCTGCTTCAATGCAAATTTTCCATCTATGGTCCTTCAAAATCATTATTTCATACTCACGTTAGATGATGGAGGATTCATCAAGGCCTTCCTTCTAGCAAGTCTTGACCCATCGACATCAACACATCATCTGGGTTTAATGCTAGAGTTATTGGCATTATGATACAAGTATTGTCCTTGATGGCAACTCTACAAGTCAACTCAATTTTGATAAGAGGCTAACAAGAATATTCAGAGGCAATAGGGCAGTGGTACAGAGGATCAGGAAGATGGAACTAAGGTCTATTGATCAAAATAAAGAAGTTGAAGGAAGAAGATGATGTAAGATAAGTTTAAGAGATACATGCAGGTTCACTTAGTCCAAGCAGCGTATACACACAGGTTAATAGAACAAAATAAGCGTATGCATATACACACACTTTCGCAGAAGGAAAAGCGCGTATGGGATGGAAAGTCAAGGTTTTTGGTCCAAGGTATTGGTCCGAGGTATTGATCCTAAGGGGATTCGGTCCATGGTATTGAGAAAGGCCAAAAACTATATAAAGAAAAGAGGATCATAAGGCCAGTGTGCAAGTGAATAAGATTCTAAGGAATACTTCTATCTTAAGTATATTTTATGTTGCAAGGTTATGTTTGGGACTAGATATGAAATATTTATGTGCACCATGAGCTCAATATTGGATCAGGATCATGAGACCTAAAATGACTTATTCTTGAATAATCTGATATTGGTTGAGGCTAGATCTAAAGTTTTGCGCCTTTTTTATGCTTTATCTATCATGATCCGAGTTTGTCTGAAGTCTGGAATTGCAGCAAAGTTCTAAGTCAATATTTACAGATCTGTACGCAAGTTCGTCTCAGCCAAAGAGCATATACACGCAGGTTTTGTTCTTTCAAGTAGCATATACAAAAGAAAGGCTTGATGTTCAGAGATGACTGATCTATTAGATCAGTATTGTTGATTTATTGTTGCTGCTATTTTACTATTGCCTTTCAATGAAATCTTCTTAGATCTGAATGTAAATCTGAATGCATAAGGAGGTTGATATTTGATTGATTGTATAAGTGAGAAGAAGTGTTTTCTGTTTCTTACCTATGTAAAGTTCTGTAAGTTGACAGTAGATGTTCAATATACTGCTGGTTGGTACAGTTTGTGATTCAGAGATTTTATGATTCATAATCTTTAGAGGTATACGCAGGTTGCGCTGAAGGAAGTAGCGTATACACATAGGTTTTCTTAATTGAAGTGGCGTATATAGTCTGACACATGAATTTTTTGAGGTTTCAGTTGGTTCTAAATGTTGATACAGGATTCTGGATTCAGCACATTGTTCTGATGATAGTGATCTGATTGTTTCAGATAAACTGCATGTTGGTTGATGAAGTTTGAGTTTCTAAATTTCTAATGGGTTATTGATGAGCCAAGGTCTTCATATGTCTTGATGTGTCAGGAGCATCCAATCTAAAAATTCATGAAAAGTGGTCCCTGGTGGAAGAGTGGAGTTTTCTGTAGGCTGGCACCTATGAACTAGTAAACATTTTGGCTAGTACAAGAGCTAGGGGGTTGTATCTCCCTTCCAGTAGAAGCTGGAGAACGAGAGAAAGTTGTAACCTTCTGCAGCTAGAAGCCTGCGTACTGGTATGAGTCTGCACCAGTACAACATTGTAAATAGATTTTCTTATTATTAAAAGAAGACAGAGATGATAGCAGCAGGTGGTTTTCACCCACATTGAGTTTCCACCTTAAATCTTGATGTTCATGTGTGATGATTTATTCTACTTTTACTGCATTGTCTTATAAGTTACTGATGTACTAGTTTAAGATCAACACATGATAAATTATCTAAATCACAAGTTCTCTAGATATACGCTGGTTTCTCTAATCACAGTTGCATGTACACGTTATTTCACTTCACTGAAGTAGCGTATATAAATTTGTTTGGGAAATAAAATTATTGATCTGATAATATTGATTCACCCCCCTCTCAGTATTATTTCCAACAATTGGTATCAAAGAAGGTACTTCAAAAGAATCTTAATTGCTTGAAGGAAGATCCATCAATATGAATAATCATGAGCATGGGATCCATCAGGCTGCCAATCTTCGATGGGAGCAACTTTGTTTATTGGAAAATAAGAACCACAACCTATCTACAATCTCTTGGAACAGATGTTTGGGAAATTGTGGAAGGAGGATATACATTTCCAACAACAATTCCTATAGACACGACAGGTAAAAAGCAATAGGAAACCAATGCCAAAGTTGTCAATACTTTATTGGGAAGTTTGTCACATTCAGAATTTTTCGAAGTCATGCAGCTCAAATCAGCCAAAGAGATACGGGACAAAATCATTCGGAGCTACGAAGGAGACTCTCAGGTAAAACATGCTAAGCTTCAAACTCTCAGAATTCAGTATAAAACTCTTAAGATGCATAGTGATGAGAGTATAGCTAGTTACTTCTTACGTATAGATGAGGTTGTTAATTGTATGAAGAATCTGGGTTAAGAAATAAAGGAAGTTACCTTAGTTGAGCAAATTTTGAGATCCTTGTCTGCTAAATTTGAATCAAAAGTGTTTTCCATAGAAGAAAAACAGTATCTGCAGAATATCACTATGACACAACTTCACGAAATCCTAACTGCTTTTGAGATGAGAAAAGGAGGTCCATGAGATATGAGAGAAGCCACATTTAAAGCTTCAGCAAAAGGAAAAGAAAAGGAAGAACACAATGAATCAGGACACATTTCAGAAGAAGAAGATGAGGTAAATTTTATCAAGAAGCTTCAACAGGGTTCTAGAAGGTTCAAAGATAAGCTACCTTCCAAATGCTTTGCTTGTGGTAGAGTCGGTCATTACGCTGCCAGATGTCTTCATAAAGATAAATATGAAAAAGGAAAGGAATATGCAAAAGGGAATAGGAAACAAGTTGTGAACAGAAGGAGTTACTATACTCATGAAGATAGTGATGGTTTATCTAATAGTGATGAAGATGAAACTTTTCAAGATTACAGACTTCTCATGGCTTATGATAGCGATGATTTTTGGGATAGTTTAGAAGAGGATGGTGATGGTTTATCTAATAGTGATGATTATAGACTTCTCATGGCTTATGACAATGATGATTTTTGGGATGCTTTAGAAGAGGAAATCTATAAACTCAAAATTTGTTTACAAGAAAAGAATATGATCATAGATACCTTGACATAACAACTTGTTAAGAAAGAAAAACACAATGAAAAACTAGAATGTGAAATTGTGGGTCTAAGAAAAGATCTTGAGAAAACAAAATCTCTCAATATTAGATTTTCTAAATGATCAAAAACTTTAAATGAAATTATCAAAGTTCAATGTTCTCCTCTAATAAAGACAGGTTTTGGATATACTAAAGAAGCATCTCAATCACAGAAGTCGTCAACCTCCACCAAAAGCTATCTTGATGCAACAAAGACCAGTGAACAGTATGACAATCGTCAGCAAAGGCATAAAGCTGATCACTAGGTAAATCATACTCAATTTGTTCCAAGGATGAATATCAATAAAAGCCACAACCAACCTCAGGAAAATCATACTCAATTTTCTCCAAAGATGAATATCAATAGAAACTACAGTCAACAGGTAAAGAGATTCAATAGTCACAAAAACTTCTTTAATGAGCAATGTTTTTCATGTCATAATTTTGGGCACAAAGCTGCTCAATGCGTTGCACAAAACCATCATGACTAGAGAAGCATGAAATCAAAAGAATGTAACAGGGATCAAGAGAAGTTCCTATAATAACTTTTCTCCTCTTGAAAATGAAATAGAATGCTCAATTTGTAACAACTTTGGTCATGAAGAATCTGAATGCAGGAGAAAATTTCGGCAAACACCATTAAATCCAAAGGTATGGAGAAGGAAAGAATATCAAACAGAAAGATGTGGTATAGCCTTGTATGCAGAAGGACAAGAAAATCAGAGGTACATGGACAGTGAATGCTTTAAACATATGACTGGTGACAAAGAGAAACTTCACCCATATAATGCCTTAGAAAAGTAAAAGAATGTCTCATTTGGAAATGACACTCCAGCTGTCGTAAAAGGTAAAGGTTTTATTTTCTTGAAAGAAAAGGTTAAAGCTGGAAATATTATGTTTGTATATGGTTTAAAGCATAACCTGTTGAGGGTCAGTCATATGTGTGATCAAGGAAATGAAGTGGTGTTTCGATCAAACAAATGTGTTTTTCGTGAGCTTGATACAGGAGAGACCGTGATCAAAGGCACAATAACTCCAAACAACTTATACATACTCAAAGGAGGACAACAATAGTGATATCTAAGCAAAATGATGAAAACTAGTTGTGTCATAGAAGATTGGTACATTTAAGCTTTTCTCAAATAAGAAAAGCATGCAGACTCAAGGTTGTTCATGATATTCCAGATATCAGCATCCCAGAAAATACAATATGCAAACCATGTCAAATCGGTAAGAAAACCAAATTTCACTTCATGGAAAAAGAAGGGTCAGCTAGTAAGCCTCTTGACCTTATCCATACTGATTTATGCGGACCAACAAGGAAAAAGTCACCTCGTGGAGAAGAATACTTTATTTTGTTCATTGATGATTTTTCCAGAATGTGTTGGATAGGTCTTCTAAAGCATAAAGATGAAGCATTTGAAAAGTTCCAAGCCTTCAAAGCTTTGGTTAAAAATGAATCAGATCGAAAAATCAAATGCCTCAGATCTAATCGAGGAGGGGAATTTATATCAGATGAATTCTTTGACTTTTGTGAACAACATGGAATGAAAATGGAATTCTCCACTACAAGAACACCTCAACAAAATGGTGTAGTAGAAAGGATGAATAGAACAGTTCAACAAATGGCTCGAGCCATGCTAGATGAATCTGGAACTCCTGCAACCTTCTGGGGTGAAGCTGCATTCGCTGTCGTGACTATTCCCAACAAAGCAAATGTTCGGGTAAATAGCACTCAAACTCCACATGAACTTTGGTATGGTAAGACTCCTATTGTAAAGTTTTTGAAAGCAAATGTTTTATCAAAAGGACTGATGAAAAACTTGGTAACTTTGAACCCAAAGCAGATGAAGGTATTCTTCTTGGTTATTCTTCCAGAAGTAAACGATATAATGTTATAATAAAAGACTTGGGAAAATTGTTGAAAGCATTGATGTTGTAGTTGATGAAGCATGCAGAAATCCAAAACAGATAAAATCAATAGAAGATTATGACAATGAGGAAGATGGGAATTACTTTCCCACATCAAATCAAAGTTATATTGAATAAGAAACCAATGAAGCACCAGAAGAAGATATAATGGTAGAAGAAAAGACTTCGTCCAGGTATATTCAGAAAAACCATCCAGAAACTCAAATTTTAGGGGAAAAGGAAGTTGGTGTACAGACAAGAAGAACTATTATAGGGACCTCAAGCTATCTAGCATTACTATCCTCCACTGAACCTCAAAATATAAATGAAGCATGCAAAGATGAATGTTGGGTCAAGGCCATGGATGAAGAACTTGAGAAAATTGAAAATAATGATACTTGGAAATTAGTTCCTAGACCTCATGATAAAAATAGTATAGGAGCTAAATGGATATTCAAGAACAAGCTTAATGAAAGTGGAGAAGTCATTAGAAAAAGGGCCAGACTTGTTTGTAAAGGGTATGCTCAACAAGAAGGTATAGATTTTGAAGAAACTTTTGCACCTATTGCCAAACTTGAAGCCATAAGGATGTTTCTTGCTCTTTCCAGCTTCCAGAAATTCAAAGTATACCAAATGGATGTAAAATCAGCCTTCCTTAATGGAGATTTAGAAGAAGAAGTTTATATTGAACAACAAGAAAGATTCATTCTTGGAAATGATGCAAAACCTGTATGAAGACTCAAAAAGGTTCTCTATGGTCAGAAACAGGCTCCAAAGGCCTGGTATTACCCCCTTGACAAATATCTACACCAACAAGGTTTTACAAAAGGTTCTACAGATAGCAATTTATATACAAAGATTGAAAATGATAAATTGCTAATTATTATTGTTTATGTTGATGATATCATTTTTGGTAGAAATGAAGAATCCATGAGTCATAATTTTGCTTCAGTAATGCAGCAAACTTTTGAAATTTCCTTGCTTGGTGAACTTACCTATTTTTTTGGTCTAAAAGTTCAACAAACTAAAGCTAGTATTTTTCTTTCGCAAACCAAATGTCTCAAACAGATCTTGAAAAGGTATGGAATGGAAGATTCTAAACCTGTATGTACCCTAATGGTAACAAGATGCAGTCTCAGCTCAAATGATGAATCAGTGGCAGTACATCAACCAACTTATAGATCCATGATTGGCAATCTGCTTTATCTAATAGGTACCCGACCTGACATCATGCATGCAGTAGGATTAGTTGGAATATTCCAAGCAAATCCAAAGGAATCACACCTTCAGGCAGTCAAAAGAATTTTCAAATATCTTTAAGGAACTCAAGACTTTGGACTATGGTATCCTATAGATGCAGATCTTACTCTTTGTGCATATACAAATGCAGATTAGGCAAGAAGTGTTGATGATAGAAAAAGTACTAGTGGTGGTGCATTCTATATGGGTTCCAGGTTAGTATCTTGTTTAAGCAAGAAACAAAGTTCAATTGCTTTATCTACAGCTGAAGCAGAATATGTGGTTGTTGCATCTTGCTGCACACAACTACTTTGGATGATGCAAAATTTGTAAGACATTCAGATCATATGTACTCCACCCATCTCCATTCTATGTGATAATACAAGTGCCATAAGTATTTCAAAGCATATAGTCATGCACTCCAAGACCAAGCACATTCCCATCAAGTACCATTTTCTACGAGAACAAGTGCTTGAACAAAAGGTCAAATTGGAGTATGTCCCCTCCAAATAACAGGTTGCTGATATATTCACTAAACCACTGCCCAGAGAACATTTGAATATCTCAGACAAAAGCTGGGAGTTGTTGCTACATCATCCTGTTGTTAACTCTAGTTTTTTAGAGGAAGGTTACTATACGCGGGTTTCATGAAGTATAGTCGCGTATACATGCGGGTTTCTGTGGCTGAAGAAGCGTATATGTTTTTCTGACAGGGAAAACAGTGGGTTAGACTCTGATATGGGTGCTCTATCTGATGTTGATGATTACAGTCTAACGATATGTTTTTTTCACTAATTTTTATCTGACTGACAAAGATGCCTTGATTAATGACTTTTTAACAATGCACAGGTAGCACAGGTTCAGGGGGAGCATTAGCCTTCACACGCATTCTGCATTGTTGGCATTATGGTTGCTGAGTCTAGCTATGACTTCAGATATTTATACCATTTGTTGCTTAAGTCATGTAGAATTCTAGGGTGTGATATGACTTCTCATACATTTGAATGAGTCCTATTGGACAAATTATGTAATTTGTATCCCCACTTTGCATGGGATGGATGATGTAATATTTATTGTATTTCTATCACGTATAAACAATTGGTATATCCCCACTTGGTTGGGTGGATGAGTAAAATTTTGTATATGCCCAATTGATTGGGAGATTGATGTATGTATGAGTCATTGGTGATAGGAAGCTCAAAATCACATAGTTGAGTTATAGAGTCATGTTATTCTTTTGGAAAATATTTTTGCGGACTTTTCATGTGCTCAGGGGGAGCATGGACGGTTGTGCATCACAACATGTACAATGATATCAGAACATGCACAAAGAGGGAGTTTAATCAGAGAACTCAGGATGTGCCTAGGGGGAGCGTGATCATATTCAGTTGTTCAGATATGAAGAGTATCCTGGTTTTCCCTTTGCCCTTGATGTCAAAGGGGGAGAGAATTTTGGTGTTGCTTGTTATCTCTAACAGTTCCTACAGCTTGCAAAAATCAACACCATCATGGTTGCCATCAAGTCCAAAGGGGGAGATTTTTGGCATTATGATATAAGTATTGTCCTTTATGGCAACTCTACAGGTCAACTCAGTTTTGATAAGAGGCTAACAAGAATATTTAGAGACAATAGGGTAGTGGTATAGAGGATCAGGAAGATGGAACTAAGGTCTATTGATCAGAATAAAGAAGTTGAAGGAAGAAGATGATGTAAGAGTAGTTTAAGAGATACACGCAGGTTCAATTAGTCCAATTAGCGTATACACGCAAGTTAACAGAACAAAATAAGCTTATACGTATACACACACTTTCACAAAAGGAAAAGCGCGTATGGGATGGAAAATCAAGGTTTTTGGTCCAAGGTATTGATCCGAGGTATTGGTCCGAGGTATTTGGTCCAAGGTATTGATCCTAAGTGGATTCGGTCCGTGGTATTGGGAAAGGCCAAAAACTATATAAAGAAGAGAGGATCATAAGGCCAATGTGCAAGTGAATAATATTCTAAGCAATACTTCTATCTGAAGTATATTTTATGCTGCAGGGTTATGTTTGGGACTAGATATGAAATATTTATGTGCACCTTGAGTTCAATACTGGATCAGGATCATGAGACCTGAAATGACATATTATTGAATGATCTTATATTGGTTGAGGCTAGATCTGAAGTTTTGCACCTATTTTATTCGTTATCTATCATGATTTGAGTTTTTCTGAAGTCTGGAATTGTAACAAAGTTATGAGTCAATATTTGTAGATTTATATGCAGGTTCGTCCCAGCCAAAGAGCGTGTACACGCAGGTTCTATTCTTTCAAGTAGCGTATACAAAATAAAGGCTTGATGTTTAGAGATGGCTGATCTATCATATTAGTATTGTTGATTTATTGATGCTACTATTTTACTATTGTCTGTCAATGAAGTCTTATTACATCAGAATGTAAATCTGAATGCATAAGGAGGTTGATATTTGATTGATTGTATAAGTGAGAAGAAGTGTTTTCTATTGCTTACCTATGTAAAGTTCTGCAAGTTGACAGTAGATGTTCAGTATACTACTGGTTGGTACAGTTTGTGATTAAGATATTTTATGATTCAGAATCTTTAGAGGTATACGCAGGTTGGGCTGAAGGAAGTAGCATATGCACGCAAGTTTTCTTAATTGAAGTGGTGTATACAGTCTAACACATGATTTTTTTAAGGTTTTAGTTGGTTTTGAATGTTGATACAGGATTCTGGGTTCAGCACAGTGTTTTGAGGAATATGATCTGATTGTTTCAGATAAACTGCATGTTGGTTGATGAAGTTTTAGTTTCTAAATTTCTGATGGGTTATTGATGAGTCAAGGTCTTCATATGTCTTGATATGAGCTAGGAGCATCCAGTCTGAAAATTCATGAAACGTGGTCCCTGGTCGAAGAGTGGAGTTTTCTATAGGCTGGCACCTACGTACTAGTAAACATATTGGCTAGTACAAGAGCTAGGGGGTTGTAGCTCCCTTCCAGTAGAAGCTGGAGAACAAGAGAAGGTTGTAACCTTCTGCAGGTAGAAGCCTATGTACTGGTATGAGTCTGCACCAGTACAAGATTGTAAACATATTTTCTAATTATTAAAAGAAGACAGAGATGACAGCAACAGGTAGTTTTCACCCACATTGGGTTTCCACCTTAAATCTTGGTGTTCATGTGTGTTTCTTATGTGTGATGATTTATTCTGCTTTTACTGCATTGTCTAATAAGTTACTGATGTACTGGTTTAAGATCGACACATGATAAATTGTCTAAATCACAAGTTCTCTAGATATACGTTGGTTTCTCTAATCACAGTTGCATGTACACGCTAGTTCACTTCACTAAAGTAGCGTTTATAAATCTGTTTGGGAAATAAAATTATTGATCTGATAATACTGATTCACACCCTTCTCAGTATTATTTCCAACAAGAGTTCATTTTTAGTACCTTGAGGCTTGCATGCCTTAATGGCAAGTTCTCTCGCCAATGAACAATGGGAATACATCAATGTCTCTTGTTTGTTGGATCTTTTATGTTACTCAACTCAAACACATCTATTCGTACCTAGTAAGATGTACTTATGCATCTTGACTCTCATTGACATTAATGGTAAGTAGTCTCGAGTTGGTTAACAATATTCATTAATGGTCGGTAATCCAACTATTTCTTTCTATGTTTGACCTTGACACATCCATTCACATAGATAAGAATTATGCCATGATGCGTATATGTATGAATACTATATGATTTCAACAACCTGTAGCAGATTTTGTTTTCAAAGATTCAGTAGCAACAACATTAGTTCCAACAATAAGAAGGCATAAAGGTTCCACTTTTCAGGACTTCATCCACTATTGATGCAACCAAAAGAAGAGGAAGCACATTAGATTCATTCACTTTACATTCATGATCCCGGAAGCAACATACACACTCTTCTCACAGATGCATTTCTTATTCACTTTTCAGGTAGGTGAAGGTATGTTCTTTTCTACCTTTTTATCATATAATTCCTTCAATACTGAAATTATGATTTTTGGAAAGTGCTTCAACCTATTCCCTTTCTCATTTCATAAAAACTAAAAATACCTTCAGTTGCGGGGGGGATTACCAATTCATGTTCATACCTCATGTTCACATTTCATGATGCATATCACATTCATAATTCATCATCACCCTTTATATCATATGTCACCTTAACCAACATACTTTTCCAAACAACTACTATTGCATTATGACTCAAAACGTTACATGTTTTGCAAATGATGACCATAGAATGAATGGTTGATTAAATGTTTTCAAAATCTTTCGATGTAACACAAAAATAACAAAAGTATTGTTACACAAGAACCAATACTAATAAAAGTTGGTTGTCACACAAGAACCAACCAAAATAATATGTTGCAATCGAATGTTTTTCAGAAAGAACACTTTATAAAAAGAACGAAGTTGTCAAATGATTATGCAAAGTTAAAAATCGATATCAGCAAAAGTTCATATAAAAGAAAGACAATTCAAAAGATCAAATCACAATCAAAGTAAATCAATGCAATATATTGCATGAGGACATACAATAACTCCAATTGGGGGGTATGTTGGGCCTCCAAAATGTCTTCAAAATGTCATACACTTTCACCTTCATTCTCACTTTACTGTCTCATTTCATCACCTTGTCATCACATAACCCTACATTTCCGTTACCGTATGGGTTCATATTTGTATTTTCCAAAAATTATTAATTTCAAGTATTTAAAGTGAATTTATGATTAAAATATAGAAAAATAACATGTATTTGCTTATACCTAAAGGTGGAATGCGTTTGGTGACATGTGTAGGAGATTTGGAAGGTTCTAATACACTCTTATGTGGCCTCCAAGACTCAAATTCTAATTATCTTGAAGAATTGAAGGAGATTTGGGATAGGGGTCAAGCATATCTCATGGATAAAGGAATATGTGTCTCATATTGGTTGTAACCATATGAAGGATTTACGGATCTAGGAGGGATTAGTGGATCTCCATTAATGAGTTAGTTGCTTATGTTTTTGTATAAATAGGAGTACCTCCTCCATTCCAAGGAGAGGACTCTTGGAGCATGGATCCTAACTTTTGATGGAATAGAATAAAGTTTTCTTTCTATAGTTTTAGATATAAATTGCCTTAATGTAGTATATGGGATAGTTTGTCACTTTGTTCTTAAGAGAATTGATCTCACTCTAAAAGGATCAAAGAAACATTTTATTTCATTATAGATTTTACTTTCATTTAATTACTTATATGTTTGAATATTTTTCATTATTAATGAATGAATTTTAGTTTAAATATTATCAACATATGAGGGGACAACCAGTACTTCCTAAGTTAGGAACCCATTTTCTTGCTTTCTATACATCGCATATTGTTGCTCTTTAGTTTCGCTTCTTGAGGACAGTATTGTGGGGAAGGACAACGAGGACCTCCCGAATTAGGAGCCTCTTCCTTCACGTACTTCATCTTGAATAAGAGACTTTTTAGTTTGCTTAGCTTAGAGTTATTTGCCTACTCCTGCATATATTTTGTTGGCATCATCATACGCTTATGAGTATCCTTGGTTGATAATTTAATGAAAAGCAATTTAAGTAATTTAAGCAATTTAAGCAATTGAATTTAGGCATTTGATTCCATGATTCCTCACAAAATAAGGTATGGTTTCCATCTCGTATTTTCCTAGAAACTATGATTATGTGTAAGAAATATTTTATTCCATTTAACATTCTATATATGAGAGCCTTTTGGTTTCTCCTTAATTTTGATTAATTTTTTTCTTAAATGTTTTGGGTATTATTATTTCTTCGTAACTTGATCCATTTCTCATTTGGGTATGGAATGAATCCAACGCCACTAGGTTTTAACAACTAGGATTTCAATTAGAATTTCTGAGCCACAAAGGCCATAACCCCCCTTCAATATAGGTATGCATACCTTTTCCTAGGCTACTGTGGCCCATTTCCTTTCTATGTTTGCTCCTCCCTATAGGAAGGATATTTGTATACTAAATTTTTTCTTAATGATTGCTTTGGGGGTGCCAGAGCTAAATAACAAGTAGAGTAGCATAGCTTGAAAAATTGATTTGAGAAGAATTAACTTCCTAGATATATTTAGGGTTTTTAAGGCCCTACTTGCAAGCTTATTCTCAAATTTCAAAGGGATATCTTCCCATGAAGCATGACAATGAGAATTCTCCATTAGGGGGAACCATAAGTATTTGGATGGAAGGGAAATATATTGAAAACAAATAATATAAGAAATGTGGCTTTAAAGATCCCAAGGAGTGTGGAAAAAGAAAATATGTCATTTTCTCCGGTTGATTTCAATGCTAGAGGTAGCTTGGGGGTCTTCAAGGATTTTCTTAATTTCTGATGTCGTTTTAACTATAGGTGTTCCCATTAAGAGTGTGTCATCTAAGAATTGTTGATGAGAATATGTGAGGTCATCACCATGAAGCTTGAAGCCTTTGATTTTATTATTAGCCACAATGGATTTCATAACGTATCCCAAACCTTCAACCATAAGAAGAAACAAGAAAGGGGAGAGAGGACCACCTTGGTGGAGAAGGTAGAAGGGAGTGATCCATTAATGAGAATGAATAAAAAAAAATCGGAGATGAGAGTAAGAACCTAAGGGATCCACTTGCCAGTGAACTATGCGTTGCCAACTACGACAATAAAAATCTTTGGATAGATCTAGGTTGATGAATATTCTAGGTTTTTTAGTGGTCTTCAAAGAGTGGATTAGTTCATGTACTAAGAAAATACCATCAAGGATTTCCCTTCCTTCAGTATAGATAGATTGTTCTAAGGAAATTAACTAGGAAGCAAGGGCTTAAGTCTATTAGCAATTACTTTGGAGATAATTTTGTAATGAGGTTACACAAAGCAATGGGCTTGAAAAAAGAGGGGTTCTCATCTTTATTTTTTTAGGAAGAAGAGTTGATATGGAACTTGGGCCATCTATTAAGGCCCTAATAAGCATTCATTATTAGTTTAATGATATATTAGGAGGTCAGATAAAACCTCATGGTCCCATTTCACTATAATTGTACCCTTTATCTGCTTAATGTGTGTGTGTGTGTGCATGTACACTAAGGAGACCTAGTCTTAGGTTGATCAAATCTTGTTGTGTACATTTTATTCATTATGAAAGGAAGTTTACCCCTTGAAGTAGATTGCAATTATTGGGTTATTATCATGTTGAGGCGTAAATTTCATAACCTTTGGTATAAAACCACACAAACCTAGGGTTTTTCTACCTCAAATAGGTTATCATGGCATTTTCACTATAACTTATTTTTTGAGATGTTTCAAATTGTGAAACTTTGAGGATATCGATGACATTGGAAGCATCTGGTTAAAATTTTAATTTTTGGTTTGTTATATTTTCTAGGATATACTATGTGGAATTTAAGGTTTGTGATTTGTTTTGAAATATATTTTAAACAAGTTATCTCATTATTTTTGCTATATTTTATTTTTCCAAACCGTTTGAGATAATAAAATTTGGAGACAATTTAGAAGTCTTCTCAAATTGTGAAATCTTCAAATATTTGAAGAGAAATAATGAAGTATATTAGGTACAAATTCCATAATTATATTTGAAGAACTATACACATGGCATGCTATATAAGTTTGCTCTTGGGAAGAGGCCAAAAATCAACAAGTCTTTGAAAAGTTACCATAACTTTTACTTACAAATCAAATTCTGGTCAAACCTACAAAATTGCAAAGAAGTCATGTTAGAGTATTAAAGGACAAACTTTTAGATTTAGAGGGGCTCAAATTTCAGAGGTATATTAAGGAAAAGATCAGTCATTTAGATATACTCCAAATTAAGGTTTTAAAGGTGTGTAAGTTATAGGTGAAATAACTATTAATTAAAAGATACATTTTCTAAGTGACTTCAAGTTGTGCTAAAGAGGAGCATTGTTGTTATTTTCCCACATGCCTCCAAATAAATATCCAAAATATACTACACTAATTGAACCTCCTAAAGTATCATCCATGACTCATTAAGAAATAAATGATGTCAATTACCAAGTAACCAGGTTGGAAAGTCAGTTGTCACAACTATAAGAATCAATTAAAATGGACATAGAACATAACATAGATGAAACAAGGAAGAGATGGACAATAAGTTGAAACAAATGGAAGAATATTATGGAAGCCATATATAGGAGGTTCTTTAAAATTGATAATCTATTCGAAGGAACTCATGAAAACAAAGGTAATATTCATGTTGAACAACTTGCCAATAATAAAAAAGTTCCAAGTGGATTTGACTTTAGTTGTGGAGCTAAGAATGGATGATTGCCTAAAGGAGTGAACCTTCCCAAGCTTGAATTAAAGAAGTTTTATCCAACATAGGTATTTAATTAGGTGCACCAAATAGAGAAATATTTTGAAATACATAATATTATGGATGACAAGCGAATGATTTACATAAAAACTTTCAACTTTGAGGTAAAATCCTATCAATGGTATTAATTGGTAGTTGGAAGGAAGCCTGATTATTATAATTATACTCGGGGTTTATTTACAAGAGACTTAGAAGCACAATATGGAAAAGTTTGGGAATAAGACTATTTCAGTCAATTGACAAGAATCAAGCAATCTGTTGATATTGAAGATTACAAGTCAGAATTTTATGGTTTTGGCCACAAGGGTGGATAAGATAAGTGATGAAAATTTATTGGAATGTTACATGGTTGGATTAAAAGACAAAATTAAACATGATATTTTTCTAAAACAACTAGAATATGTTATGGAAGCTATGTAATTTTCTCATCATATTCAAACCAAGAATAATGCTATACACAAGTTTGACATGGAGCATACACTGGAAGCAAAGGACTATGCTTCGAATGCATAAACATCAAGAAACAAAATTGTTCACCTTGGAAAATAATGATGAAGAGGAAATGGAGGCATCTACACAAATAAGTGAGGAAGATCTTGTCAAATTAAATGAGTGAGAAATACAGATGAAAATTGTGTACAATATTGATCGGTGTGAGATATTTGTTCACACATTGGTAGATTTGTCAGCTCCTCAAACCTTGAATATTTTTAGTTAAATTAAGAAGCAAAGGGTCATAGTTCTTATTAACCAGGTGGTACCCATAACTTTATTGATAATAGATTGGCGAAGCACCTCAATTTTTTTGTATATCTAGTAACAAATTTTCAAGTTTTAATTGCCAATGGAGGGACTATTGATCGTGTGCAAAAATGCCACAACTTTAAAATGAGTATGGGAGAATATAAATTGGAAAAATCAATGTATACCATTCGAATTAGAGGTGTAGAGGTTGTTCAATGGATTCAATGGTTGAGAACATTGGATACAACTTCTACATATTATAATGAAATGTTCTTGAGAATTGAATTGAAAGGATTTCAATATGAGCTCAAAGGGTTAAAATATGGACCTTCTTGAACCGTTAAATCTCATAGAATGGAAGAACTCCTAAAAAAGGGTAGCAATGGAGTTATGATTAAACTATAATATATGGAAGTGAAGTAGGAAGATGAAAAAATTCCCAATGAATAAAGGCAGCCTTGGAAAAGCACATAGGGTCCTTCCATTGGCAATCCTAATGGTCACATCCATCTAGAGAAATGAACATCAAATTGAAACATACATCTATAATATAATAGATTAAACTTATATATATATTAATATATATATAATAAATATATATATATATATATAATAAGATATAGATATATAAGCACTCTTCCTAAAAATTCCTATAATACAGTCATCATAAAAAAAAAAGTGGATATTGAAAAATACGTATAAGACCAATTTAGATAAAGTATTTTGACATAGTATGAGTTCATTTCAGCTCCAATAGTGATGGTGGGGAAAAAGACAAGTCTTGGAGGATGCTTCCAAATTATAGAGATCTAAACAAAATCACCTTAAGGATAAATTCCCTATTCCAAATATTGATAAGCTATTAGATGAGCTTCATGAAGTGGCTCATTTTACAAAGCTTAATCTTAAATCAGGATACCAGTATATCAAATTAAGGAAAGAAGACATCTCCAAACAATTTAGAAACATGAAGGGCATATGAGTTTTGTTCATCCTTTTGGATTGGCTAATGTCTCCTACTTTCAAAGCCTTAAGACAATATTTTAGACCCCAATTCCTACCAAAAATTGTGTAGTTTTAATTTTGATGAATTATATATAGAAAACATGGTTGAAGCAATTAAAACATGTGGATAAAGTTAACAATCTTGGGAACAATCATTATATGACCAAATGTTCTTTGGAGAATTAAGAAGTAGAGTATTCCGGTCATACTTATGAGTCTCAAATGATCCAAGTGATTACAAAATGGCTACTCCTAAGAATGTGGGAGTTTAGAGATTTTTGACTTACAAGATATATTGGAAATTTGTTATATAATTATGCATGTATTGAAAGCTCACTCACATCTCTCTTGAAAAAATTCATTTGTATGGAATGATAAGGCTACTCTAGCACTCGCTCTATTAAATAATGTCATCTCTTCTACACCAGTATTGGGAACACCTGATTTTGGGAAAAAAATTATAGTAGAATGTGATCCATTAGGACAAGGAATTGGAGCAGTGTTAACGCAAGAAGGGGAAACATTATATTTTTAAAGCAAACAATTCAAGGGAAAATATTTAGTGAAGTCAACATATGAAAAAGGAATGGAAGCAATTTTACATGCAATAGAAATGGCTACAATATCTCATTGGGAAGCACTTTAAATTCAACGATTATCATGATAGCCTAAAATTTTTGAAGCAAATATTTCATCAAAAGGGCACAAATGGTACAAAAAAATGCAAGAGTTTGGTTTTGAAATATCTACAAGAAGGGGAAGGACAATATAGTAGTGGATGTTCTTTCTAAAATATAAGAAGCCTCAAGCTTATGTTTTATTCCATTTTCTATTCCATATGGCTAGAAGAAGCTCGCCATGAATGGCAAATTGAAAAATAGTACTAAACAAAAAATACAATGTATAAAGGAAGGAATGAACTCTATGGAACATTAGGGGTGGAAAGGAGATATGATTTGGTACAAGGGTAATGTATTTTTATGCCCATATTAAAAAATGAAGAAACAAATATTAAGAGTGTCCCATGGCTCTTCAATGGCAAGATGTGCAGAGTTCCTTAAAACATATAAAAGGCTCAAAATGGATTTTTTTTAGGAAGGATGAAGAAATATGTTAAAAAATTTGTAAGTGAATCGCATGGATGCCAAAGAAATAAATGAGAAACAATAAAATCTCCATGGCTACTTCAACCATTACACATACCTAATCAAAGATGGCAAGAAATATCAACAAAATTCATTACAATATTACCAAAATTTGAAGGTAAAGACTCCTTTTTTGTAGTCATCAATAAACTCACAAAATATGCACATTATTGTGGAATTCAAAATACATACACAACAAGCCAAGTCGTAGCATTGTTCATGAAGGAAATTCACATACTTCATGGCCTTCCTAAGGTAAAAGTGAGTGACGAACATCCAAAATTCACGGGTAATTTTTGGAAAAAAATATGGAATATGAGTGAAGAACCACTAGCAATGAATTGATCATATCATCCATAAATAGATTATCAAACATGAAAAATTAACAAATGGTTATAGGGTTATCTATAACGTTATTATTTAGACAAACAATCTCAATGGAGTAGAATGTTGGTGTAATACTATCTATCACACATCTACTAAAACAACCCCATTTGAGGCTCTTTATGGATATCAAGGTCCTTGTATCTTTACGAGACAAGTCCAAAGTACAAGTAATAAAGTCACATATGGAGAAGACTAAAGAAAATATGATAATTCTTTAGGAAAATTCAAATGGCACAAAACAAGATGAAGCAACAAGTAGATCAACATTAAAGTGCAAGATAATTTGAGGAGGGTGATTGGGTATTTATGAGACTACAACATGATAAGTATATTCACTAAAGAAAGAAAAATATAAATTAGCTCCAAATTTCATGTATCCAACAATATTATTCATAGGATTAGACAAGTGGTGTATGAGATAGATTTTCCTTCTTCTTGTATTCATACAGTTTTTCATGTATCTTACATAAAAAAATGTTGTGGACAAATTATGCTAGTGCATACAAAAATTTAAGAATGAAATGAAGGATGGAAGTTGATTGTTGAACCAAAACAAATTATGGATCAACATTATGTATTACTTTGAAATATAACCATTATGGAGTACCTAATCAAGTTAAAGAACACAGCTCTAGAAGAAGCTACTTCGAAAAATGGGTAGTTCATGGAGAAACATCCTAGATGACAAACTTTGAGGGTAAATCTTTTTTAAAAAGGGGAAGCTATATTATGTCCAATGGGCCCTATATTAAATCCCTAATAAGCATTCATTATTAGTTTAATTGACATATTAGAAGGTAGGCTAGAACCTTTCATGGTCCCACTTTATCATAATTGTATCCTTTATCTCCTATATATGCACTAAGGAAGCCTAACCTTGGGATCATCAAATCTTGTCTTGTACACAATGTATTTATTGTAAAATGAGGTTTCCCCCTTGAAGTGGGTTGTAATTATTGGTTTCTTATCATTTTTAAGGTGCAAGGTTCATAACAATAACAATGAAGGTGGCTTCCAATAAAGAGTGAATTGACATTGTTCTCCTTGATTTCCTTGTAAAATGATGTTCCCCATTGAAGTGGATTGTAATTATTAGTTTCTTATCACTTTTAAGGTTCAAGGTTCATATGAATAGCAATGAAGGTGGCTTCCAATAAGATTGAATTGACATTATTCTCCTTGATTTCATTGTAAAATGAGATTTCCCCCTTGAAGTGGATTACAATTATTGGTTTCTAATCATTTTTAAGGTGCAAGGTTAATAACAATAGAAATGAAGGTGGCTTCTAATAAAGAGTGAATTGACATTGTTCTACTTGATTTTTCCACCAACTCCCAAACATTCATATCTTTCATTGAACTATAGGCTTCAAATAAGTTTGGAGTAAACTTATTAGGTCCTAGATATTTTCCTTTGGCATATCCATAACTACATTTCAACTTCCATAAGGGTGATTTTGTTAAGCATAGTGGCATTCTATTTCAATGTGACAAGAGAAGGCATGTTTTATGTTATCCTCCTTACTGTAGTGCCTCTAACTATACTTAGATAGTCGTTTCCTTATTTATCACATCCTTTGACTTTCCTTCCAATATTACCCTTTGCTATATTTCCTCCATCTCTTGAGTTAATATTTCCTTTTCTTCATGTATATTACCAAAATCTTGTTTGCTCCATAATTTCATCCTATTCTTGATGTATTTTTTTAATAAGAATTGATAATAGTTATTATATTAAAATATACTAAGCTAAAGCTTAGTTTAGATACATGATTTACATAAGCAAGTTGAAACCAATGCATATGGTCAAAATGGAGTATGTATCAATGACCATCTATAGAATTACGACCTTGAAGCTTTAAAACAAAATACTATAATATCTACAGTATTCCACTTGTACATTCACCTATACCAACCTAACAAAACCTAAACCATGAGGAATTTTTCCTCCACTTTGAATTTTGAGTCTCCTGATTAACCATTAAGGAAGGGGGACACACCCCTTTTATCCTTGCCACCAAAGTTCACCTTGATTTATACTTGAACCCAAATTAGCCATGTGATTAGCCTTGAAGTTGTTTGATTTGACAACATGGAGATATTTCTTCATGGGGATAGACTGATACAACTAATAAATCCAATTGAAAATATGACTTAACTTTGTATTTGAGGGGAGATATTTTGAATATAAATGGTGAATTATATTTAAGGAATCATGAAAAGAAATCACCTCCTAAATTCCTATATTCACAATTGTTCTCAGACCTTGATATAAAGTAGGCTTCAACAACGTTGTTGGAACTGCGACCTAAGCCCCAAGCATATCTATGTTCTTCTTGATTCTCAACGAAAAAAATAAATTTGGTATACATTAATTTTTTCTTTGTTTTTTGTTGGCTTGACCCATGGGGGATTTGAACCTTGAATCCCATGGTTTACATAAAAAATCATAACTTGGCTATTGCCAATTGAGATGCCCCGTGGGCTATATATTTTTGATGTATTTTAACCACTAATGAGAGTTCTAAATTATTGACCCATAATTAGCAGGAGCCTCCTTCTACCATTTTTCTATATTCTCCTTAAAGGATGCCTTGAGCCTGAAATTAAGAATTTGAAATATCTATTCCTAGGGATACCCTTCCAGTCTATGTTTAAGCATATGGTCCAATGATATGATCCATAGCTTGGTATAATAGATGCTTCTATTGTAAGGTCTAGTATCAGGGATTTAAAAATTAAGTGGCACTCTAAGAAAGAGGCTACCTAGGCTTCTCCCCCTCCAATTATTCCATGTGTAGATTCAAATTTTTTATTTCTTGGTCTACCAATTTTAGAGATTCTATCATGTCCTTGAAGTAGATTGAGCCTTCATCAATCCTTTAGATTCCCTCTTTATTTTCATTCAAATACTTTATAATGTTAAAGCCCCCCTTTATTATCCAGTATGAATCCTTTAACATACTATGAATATTTTGGATGATTCATAACAGATCAATTTTTTCTCCCTGTATGTTGTGGCCATAGACAATAGTGATGTACCCATGATTCTTTGAACCCACCTTTTGAAATTTGACAATTAGAGTTCTTTGTATTGCTACAAAATCTAATAGGATAGTTTCCAAAGGGTTCTGAAAAAAGATAAATTCCTCATGAAGCTCCTCAAGCATCCATTACAATTGATTGACAACCTCTCAAGACTACATTTGCAATTCTAGAAATTTACTCACTCATACACTTTAACTCTTGAATTATTACTATTATTGGATTTTCATGCATAATTGTATTCTTGAGAATTATGTGCTTTGCTTTCCCATTTAGAACTTTCATATTCCATGAAATAAATTTCATGGATAATTTAGGGGTGTAGGATGGAAATATTTTATCATCAAGGTAATCCTTTCAAAATCCACTAATAATTGTCCCATTTCTTGAATCAATTACTTGTTACTCTTTCTTCCTCTTTTCTTTTCCTCCTTTACATATTTCGGTTTTTCCTTATTATTTATCTTTTTGACTCCTAAATAACATGAGGATGGACTTACCGTACATTTAGGGTTTTGATGTAAAATATTCTAAGATTTTACAATTTCTTTGGAAATAACTTCTACTTCTTTGTCTAAGATCGATGAAGGATCCTTATTCCACCATGTTATTGTAATTTACTGTAGGTTGAGCTCTTCTAATTCCATCTCCTCTACCTCCTTTATTTCTACTAGTTCCTCTTGCTCATGGGTCATCTCCACTTCTTCAATACTTTTGTTCTTGTCTTGATTATGCAACCTTATTCTTTTGGTTGGGTCCTCCTAGTTGCATTCTGATCTTGTGCCAAGTTCCTCTACTCTTTCTCCCTTTCTTCTTCATTGTTAACCAAATCTGGCTTTGTATTTGAAAGGGTAGAGTATTTTTTGTTTCCATCTTGCACAAATGCTACTCCTATTGATTTTCTATTGATTCTTCTTTTATTGATGACTCGCTTGAATCCATCTTGGTTATTCTCAATTTGTGGTTTTGAGGGATGCTAGCACACATTTAGTGCACATGCTTTGAATGAATGGTTGTGTTTGTGGAATTTCCTGCATATAAACGAGATATGCTCATAATCTATGGTTTGGTTACAAATATTCTCTTGGTAGCTAAGCCATATGTTGGTTGGTAATGACTGAAATACATTCATATACATAGATTCAAGCATATGAGGTATATATTCCTTATTTAGTACCCTATGAACACATTACAAAGGTTCCTAGGTAATTTTCAATCCATTCTAATATTTCTTAGTCCCAAAATTCTTGAGGGAGTGAAACCTCTATCTAGATTACTACCACTATAAAATCCTCTTTGTCTAGGATAAACATCTCTCGCATGTATAATCTTTCCATGTTGAAAAAATATGACCCATTCTAAAATACCCTAAATTGTCCTCAAGGTTGTTCAAAATTGATGTAAAGAATCCTTTAGACCATAGTTTTAGTTTCACATCTCCTTTTAGCTACTAGTTCTTTTGGATCCACCATATATGGGCTCATTGAGTGGGACAAATCCCCATAAATTTCTTGAATAAAGTGTGATATTGCATGTATTATATCTTTTTTGATATTATTGTTGATGTGATTTCATATTTTCAAACCTTTTCAACTTGGGGTATGCAAGAACCCATCTTCCTTTGTTGTGCTACATCTTATCCTAGATATTGTTGCTTTATTGCATCGAACAAAGAGGTTGGATTGTTTTGGCTCTGTGGTGACGAATCACTCCTAAGGCCTTTTCCAAATGAGATGTTGAAGGGTTGCACAAATTATGGTTTGATCCCCCTAGCTATTGTGTTGTGATAGGAAGGGGATGATCCCCATTGTCTAACAAGTCATGCTTGCAGACAAGACCAATCTCCCTACATCTAGTACCCAGATCTAGAACAAAACAAGACATAAATATATGGCTTTCCCTAAGTCTATTACAATAAAATCATAGATGAAAAACAACAATGAAAGGAGCGAGATGAGTGATTCATACCTTTTTATCAAATTTTGTCCTCGCTAGTTTCCTGAAATGTTGTATCTACTAGCCTTGTATTCAGTGGTCATAAAGAAAAAACCTGTAGAAAACAAAAACAAATAAGAATAAAAACACATATAATCCAAATGCAATTTGACAAGACTTATATATATGATCGAGGAAAAATATAGCAAAAATCATCATACATAGATTAGGATTGTGGGAAACCAATATATAATTGTATTATCACAGACGAAGTTGTTACATCTTGATGCCTTGATGTCATCGAGTCTCCTTCCAGATATTCCTTGTCTCAACACCTTTCTTTCAAAAGCTTTAGCACAATAAGTTGGATACTTTAGCAAAGTTTCAAGGAGAATATTAGAGCCAAACCATATCTGAAATCAACCAAGAGCCCTCTCTCAATTAAATATGGTTGTATTACTAGGCTTAGAGGAGGATAAGAAGAGGAATTTATGATCTAGAAAAATCAGGTATGCGAGTCTGATCTAAACCGATTAGGATAGATGCCATCCACGAGGCTTATCTTCTAGAAGATTCTCATTCTTTTTATTTTTCCTTTGTAAAAACAGTGTCACACATTTTGAATGATCAACCTACAACATTATCGAATCTTACAGTTGTGCAACCTGCAACAATCAACTATGTTGCATGTTGTTAATGTGAAACCTATGACTTCCTCCTAAATTAGGTTTTTTAAATGGATTTGAACAATATTTTAATCTTCCATGGAGAGGATTTTCATCCATCTTCTTTAGGGATTAATGGAAACAATGATTTGGATGATGAAAGATATAAGTATGACATTAATTTCCATGAATGTGACAAAATAATGTGAAACAACATCGCTCTTTCTTAAGGAGCCATCACAAGCCCTTATTGGTGTCTGCTTCAAAAACTTGAAAATTTTGGCTTCTTCCTTTAAATCACTATCTCATTTTTTAAGTTCCTATCCAAGTATATTGGTTATTTGGATTGTTTGGATACATATATTTTTTAATCCATTATCTTGTGGGTTGTTTATTTTCTCTCTGACATCATGTATTCTATTAATGTTGAAGCTTTACCCATATTTGATAGAACTAGATTTTCAAATTGAAATCTTGCAATAAAACGCTCTTTGAGTAAAATCATTGTGGAGGATTGTTAACAAAGATGTTGTAGAACCTCAAAAAAATGATAGGGAAAAAGAGATATGGATAATTAAGCTTGAGTAAGCAAGGGGAATCATTGGTAAGGTTTTACTCCCAAACCTTAATAGATTATTTTCTCATATAGATAACGCAACATAATTGTGGGAAAATATAGAGGCTCATCACAAAGATGTTGATCTTGCTAATATGTTCCACATAGAAGAAAAAATGATGAATCTAGATTTTGTTGATTTTGATAAAGTGTTTAATTATTTGAATGATAAATTAGAGAAAATATAAGTTGATTACAAGAAGGAAGACTTTGAATTGATTGCTATCATTGAAAGTAAACTACCCTTGGGTTTTAGGATGTTCAGAGAATCTACGAAAAGGGTGATTTATCAAAATATAAAAGCCCCTAAACAAGGTTTTGATACATTTTATAGATCAATATTAGATGAAGAATCTCATCTCATTAAGGAAGGATACATTAAGAAACCTCATGCATATGTAGCTAAGAGGAGATCAATCTTGAGAAAGTTTGAAGGTTATGAAAGGAATATCAAGCCTTCTAATGATGGAAAGAAAAATTTAAAAGATTTTAACAAAAAAATAAGAACTAGTGTGAGGGAAAAGCAAGATGAAAGAAATCCAATTGTTTACGTGTATTATGGAGGTGAGAATGACACACACAAGTATTTTTTGAGGAAGAAGATAGATGTAAAGTGCAACATGGACATAAAGAAAGGAAAAGGGAATATCAACTTCCCTTCCATATAGGGTAAGTATTTCATATTTGAGGCTTATGCAAGCTTAATTTTGTTCGGAATTTGTTTATGGATCTGTCTCATGGGAGTTTGGAGTTATCAATATTTCAAACCTACTCATGAGGTTCATCATTAGGATGAGAATATGAAAAATTTGATCATGCCAATCTATAATAAATAAGACACAAGGAGGAAAAGGGAGAAAAAATCGACACATAAGGAACCCTAAAAATATATAATAAATACAAATTAGGATGATTATACAATTTTTTTCTCCCTTGTCCTCCTCCTTTCCTATTTATTAAAACTTGGCATTGATCACATTATTGAAATTCTCATATTGATGATGAACCTCATGAGCAGGTTCGAAACATTGATAATTCCAAACTCCTATGTGATGGATTTATAAATAACTTCTCAACGGAATATCAAGTTGAAAATGTAATTTTTGGCAGGCGACTCTTAGAAGCAAGGAAAATCAACCATGGACTATTCTAAAGTTAATTCACAACAAAAAACTAAATTTATTGACAAAGTGAGGGTTCTTTGCTTCTTATTGCAATAAAGAATGGGTGATAGATTCAAGTGCGTATTTTGATATGATAGGTGATAGATCATTGTTTGCTATTTTTTATAAGGAAATGATATTAGTCCAAGAAATTAGTATTGGAATAATTTAGAATTATATGTTTTGGGAACTAGATGTATTCATTTAAAAAATGGATCTCTGAAAAATGTTTTGTTAGTGAAAGTATTATGGGTCAATATTATATCAATATATAAATGTGTTTAAGTTGGTTATGGATTTGTTGCTTCAACAAATCGAGTCACTATTAGAGAAAGAAAATCCCTAGGTAGAATTATTCCTATAGGCACCATTAATCATAATGATGGCCTATTTAAGCTCACTCATGGAAATATAACATCCAATGCTTTGATTGTACATATAGATTATATGTCGAAATTGTAGCATGATAGAGTTGGACATTTAAATTACAAGTAATTGCAAGATATGATAACTAATAATAGGGTCAGGGACTTGACATAAATCTTAGCTTCAAAAGGATTTTGTGAAGGTTGTGTTTTAGGGAACCATCATTGATATTCTTTTCCTTTAGGAAACACATGGAGAGTTAGACATACCTTGTAGCTCATTCACTGTGATCTATGTGGGCTATTGCATCATCCATCACTTTCTGAGGCCAAGTATCTCTCAAATTTCATTCATGATTTTAATAGAAGAGTGTGGGTTTATTGTATTGGAATAAAAAGTGTAGCATTGATGTCTTTCAAGAATTCAAAGCCTTGGTCGAAAATCAAAGTGATAAAAGGATTGTTACTTTGAGAAATGATAAAGGGGGAAAGTTCCGCAATTATGCATTTGAATCATTATATGAAAAGTGTGGTATTAAAACTCAAAGAAAAACTCCACATTCTCTTCAACGAAATGAGTTAGCTAAGTGAGTGAATAGAACCTTGCATAGTTAGCTTAGTGCATCTTGCATTAGAAACATTTGCATAGCATAATTTGGGGTTGGGCCATTACTTGTGTATATTTCAAATTAACAGAATACCCATTAAAGCTCCTAAAAGCATGACTTGTAAAGAATCATGGAGTGGTCTAATGTCACATATTGAAGTCTTTGGTTACATTTTTTTTGCATTGTTTGGGCACATGTTCCACATGAAAAGAGAAAAGAATTGGAACCCAAAAGTCATAGGGTGCTTGCTTGTGAGTTATAATCAAGAATCTAAAGCTTACAAGTCATATGATTTGGTAACTAAGGATATCATTGTGAGCAAAGATGTAATGTTTGATGAACTTGCTCAATATTTCGTATTTGGTATACTCTTTGTAGTGACTATCTCCACGTGCTAGATGTTGCATCAGGCACAATGGGGTAGTCACAAGGAGGTGGTGGCCCCCTTGTTTGGGGAGGTCGTAGGGGGGTTTAGGGGAAGCATCCCAAAAAAAAATTTGGGTGGTTTTTTGTTTTTGTTTTTGTAGTTTTTTCAATAGACAATTTTTTCCTTTAGCGGTTTTGTGGTACATGGTGGTTTTGCCAATGTTTTTGTGGTTTCGATTAAGGAACTATGGTTGTATTGTAATCCATGGTAAATGGATTGATATATTATAGATGCAACATGATATGTGTGTGTGTGTGTGTATGAGTGTATATATGTATATGTATGTATGTATTGAAACAAACTTGCTAATTTTCTTGGTTTGGGTTTCTAGGATAAAATATTTGTGTTAACCCGTGTATTTTTCATTGGACCTTTTCCGTTTTATTAAGAATTTGTTTGCAACAATTAATTATACAAGGTTAAAACCTAGACTTAAATCATAACTCCACTTCCTCCTTTTAGCAATGTATTCTTCACTATTTTCATATATATTGCAAGAAAATCCCATTAACATTAATGATAATGAGATGCATCTTGTGTTATAGATTTGATAGAGTAGCATTATGACAAGGATGTTCATAGTAACAATGATCAAACCACCTTTGTATATATGTATATATGTATATATGTATATATGTATATATTTATATGTATATGTATATATGTATATATATATGTATATGTATGTATGTATGTATTGAAACAAACTTACTAATTTTCTTGGTTTGGGTTTCTAGGATAAAATCTTTGTGTTAATGTGTGTATTTTTCATTGCACCTTTTCCGTTTTATTAAGAATTTTTTTTTTCCAGAGAAAAGAGACAGTAACTTTTATTAAAGAAATAATGAAAAAGTTACATTAGCCGATTATACTGTAAACAACCACAAGGCCCCAGTGCTAACGCACTCATAAACAACGTTAGGCAGCTAACGCGAGAGAGAGAAAAGAAAGGAGAGAGAAGAAAGAAAGGGGGAAAAGGCCCCAGCACGAACAAGAATACTCATGCATCAAGTTTTCCGACCTTTTTTCTTTCCGACCTTACGCCACTCCCCCAGAGTGGGCTCGGTCGAAAAAATGACTAACTGAGAAGATTCTTTCAGCTTCCTAGATTCTTTGTCTGAGTCTGAGGTGTCTGATTGGTGTTGCCGTTTGTTGCCTCCCATGATCTGATCCACGTTTGCCATCTCTGCTTTGTCTTGCTGAGTCTCTATTTGATTTGTGTGTGGCAGTGAATCCTTGTTAACTGTTGTATCTTCCTTCTGATTTTCTATTTCAACTTCCTCTATGGTGGTATCATCCTCTTCAGCCTCTGTCTCTACCTCTTCTGTTACCGATGGGGCTTTTTTTGGAGCAGTACGCCTCTCTAAGACTTCATTCAAATTCTGCCAACCTCGGGACTTCCTTTGTTGTGTCTTGCTCTTGCTGGGGCATGCTTTGAGCAGATGACATGTTTGTTGGCATCCTCTGCACCTGAAAGTTGTGTTCTCATAGTCCAAAGGTTGTTTCCACTGTATATTGTTAAAGGTCAGGAAGATGCTTTCAGGTAGTCCTTTGCTGAGGTCTACCTCAACACAAATCCTAGCAAAGGTGAAAATTCCTTTTAAATTTCTATCTGTATCTATCTTTAGCATTCTTCCAAGGGAATTCCCTATAGCTGTTAAGGACTTGAAGTGCCAAAAATGTAGAGGTAAATTATGCAGCCTTACCCAAACTGGCATCCTTGAAACCACCATAGTATTGGCGTCAAAATCTGAAAACCATGGAGTGACGAATAACCCCGCACTGCCCCAGAACCATGGACCTTCATTGAGAATATTATCCCTTTCTTCGATTTCAAGAAATGTTACTATGAAAAAGCCCTTTGAGCAGAGGTGAATTTGGCAGTCTTTTGTCCAGACTGTGTGAATCCATTGGTACAGAGCCTCGGTTTTAGGCCAAAAACCGTTAAACCTACATATAACAGCTTTATTTTCCAGATCTGAAAAAATACCTTTTACCTCTGGAAGATCCAACGAGATGGATGGGATTTCAGGAGTTTGATCCACAATGTACTGCCCTGGAGGAGTATTGGAAGCTGCTGGTTCTTTTCCCTTTGAAGGGGCTTTCCCTTTTGCTACATCACGATATGAGCCTGTTGGTTTTGAAGTTGATCCTTGAAAGCCTTTGGGGCCTGCACCCGAGCTTCCTCCTCTCAGCCTTGTACTTAAAAAGATGGTTGTATCTCTGCCGATACCATAGTTTTGTAGAGTAAAATTCTCCTGTAAAATTTTACCTGCATGAACCAAGCATAGCAAATTTGTAGGGATGCATGTATCAACTTGAATTTCTTCCTTTACATTTTTTATTAGTTTTCCTGTCCAGATTTTCTTGCAAATAGTTCTCCCTGTTAGCGTCCTTATGAAAATTTGTAATCGTTCCTGTTCTGGGTTCTTTTGAAAAAGCTTGGATTTATTTTCCCCATAACCCGATACTGATTGAAGCCCATAGGCTTTAAGATCCGACCCAGGTCTGCAAACGACAAGGAGGCCCGTATCTGATTCGTGCAGTTTCAGAGTGCCGAGAAAGGGCCGAGGAACATGGGTTCTGCCCTGTATCCCAAAAGCGCGGGCAGGGCATATTCTCCAGGGAAAAAAACCGGCGCAGGAAAGAGAATCGACCGAACATTGAGAAGGGGGCAATAGGTTTGAAGTGTTAAACCCCGGCCTCGGAGAAAAGTAGTCCTGAAACGCCCTGTGAAAACCGAAAAGAGCCAACAAAGGGAAATGAACCTCGAAAAACTGTTTAATCGATACCTGTGGCTTCTTTCTGAAAGTTGTTCTAGCCCCGCTCCAAGTGACAAGCGATGAGGCTCCCTCGGACCCGCTCCAACAGATTCCAGGATTGTCCAACGCATTGAGGGCAAGGGCGACGCTTGTAACAGTAGCATCGAACCACACAGAAGGGATGACGGCGGCGAAAAATGGTCCTGAATCATCAACCAGAAACGTGAAGTCGACGGCGGCAGAGGAAAAATCTGCAGAAAACCTAAACTCGTTTCCTCCCGCGCGCACCATTTTTTTCCTCGTTTTATTAAGAATTTGTTTGCAACAATTAATTATATAGGGTTAAAACCTACACTTAAATCATAACTTCATTTCCTCCTTTTAGCAATGTATTCTTCACTATTTTCATATATATTGCAAGAAAATCCTATTAACAATAATGATAATGATATGCAACCTTGTGTTATAGATTTGATAGAGGAGCATTATGACAAGGATGTTCATAGTAACACTGATCAACCCACCTTTGCAGATGAAGACAAAAGTGCTGACAATGATGAGCATCCTTGTAGACAAAACATGAAGAGCATGAGTGAAATTTATGAACAAGAACGTAGGAGATATGGAAGTGCACTTATGGAAAAAGAATTACAAACCAAGGAACAAGTTTCATTTGAGGAAGCTAGAAAAAATAAAGATGAAGAACAAGCCATGATAGTAGAATATTATGCATTGGTGAAGAACAAAACATGTGATCTTGTGCCTCATCTTAAAGGAATAAATGGTACTAGTTTTGAATGGATTGATAAGATAAAATTTAGTTGAAATGGGGCCAAAGAGAAATTCAAAGATAGATTAGTAACTAAAAGTAGAAAAAGGGCATTGACTATGATGAAACATTTGCACATGTCATAAAAACAAATACTATTTGAAGCATAATTCACATTGCAAGTCTCATTTTCCATAATCATTAAATAGAGGTTATAAATGCATCCTTGACTTGAACAACTCATTTTATGGACTTAAATTGGTTTCAAGGGCATGGAAAAAAATATGTATTTCAAGTAGCATGGGATCAAAAAATGCAAATCAAATCCAAATCTCCATGTAAAGATTTCTCAAGGAGGGATCCTTTTTATTTCTATTTATGTAGATGATTTTCTCATTGTTGATCCAAAATATTAACTTGATCAAAACTTTTAAACTAGACCTTCAAAGAGCATTTGATATGAGTGATTTAGGTGATCTTAATATTTTCTCTATTTGTAAGTTTGTAAACTCCATGATCGATTGTTTCTTTCACAATCAAATTATGCATAAGATATTTTCAAGAAATTTCAAATGCTTTATTGCAAACCCACTTCTATGCCATTTCAATTTGGAGTCAAGCTTACTAAGGAAGGTGCTTCCAAGAATGTGGAATCTACATTATATAGACAACTTGTTGGCATCTTGATTTATTTATCACAAAATAGGCTAGAATTTTACTTCATAATAGCTTGATGTCTAGATTTATGCAATATCTGAGGGAAAGTTAATGGTTGTCTGCTAAAACAATTTTATGTTCCATTTGTGGGGCAATGCACTATGACATCCCTTATGCATATCAACCCCAAATTTCTTTGGTAGGATACATTGATTTAGATTTGAGTGATGATTTTAATGATAGAAAATCCATGGGTGGTTATATTTTCCAACTTGGATTAGACCTATAACATTGAGCAATAAAAAATAGTCAACAACATTATTATCCTATGGTGAGGTAGAGGATAGAGTGGTAAAGGAAGTAGAAATGAGGTAGCATGGATTGACAATGTCTTGTTTGAGCTTGGCTTTACCTAAAATTATACAACTACCATATTTTGTGACAATCCGAGTGCAATATAGTTTTCAAACAATATTTTTTTTTCCTCTTAAAATCAAACATGTTGATATTTAGTTTCATTACATCCAAGATCATATCCAAGCTCAAGTTGTCAAATTACAATAATTATTGTAGTGATGAATAAATTTAGCTTAATTTTACCAAAATAAGACTAAAGCCAAATTTTTGAAGCTACAAGGCATACTTGACATGATGGAGGTAGACAATAGACCTTTGCATATATTTTAGATTATATTCTTCTCAATTAATAAAGTCAATTTTTGTAAATACTATTTTTTTTCCTTTTGTAAATATTCTTCAATGATTTGTAGCTCGATTTTTTCACTTATTTTAAAAAGTAACAACATTGTTGATTAGTTTCATTAGGATTTTCCATTATAGCACTAAAATTACTTTGAACCCTTAAGGAAATTTCATTTTGTGTTCTCTAATTCTAAGGAACATAGGGACAAAAGAGAAACATCATCAATTTGGAGGGAGTGCCATTGGTCACATTCTCATTATTGATGTTCTTGCCAAAATCTATGTTTTTTTTAGAGCTTCTATAAATGTTTTTGTATTGAGCTCCATAATAAACATGCCCTGAATTTTTCTATGCATTTTTTCCACTTTACCTTTCTTTGCTAGCTGCATTGAGGAGAACGAGTTGCATGCTAGGAGAGTTACACTTTGATGGAGAATTTTGTGATCCCCATCAATGTTAAATGGGAGTGAGTTTAGTTGTTGCAACATTGAATATGCTATGTGAAGTGGTTCAACTGAGATACCTTGTTTATCTATTTCATGTGGCAATCCCTATCTAACATTTGTTTGGTGGTTAAAATTTAATTTTTTTGGCTTGCTCACGCCTTCCATTGTGAATATTATTTTGATGGAGTGAGTTGATCCTTATTTTATTTCGTTGAAGAGGTTTGATAATGAGAGTGACTTCAATATTTTTTTTTCTCAACATGAGGGAAGCACTAGTATATCATGGAAACATGTGTCCAATATGTTTGCATCGAGGACCCATTCAATATTATTGATATGCAGGTGCTCATCATTTTTTTTCTATTGATTTAGTCATAAACATCTTGCATAAAACCTTTGATTTACTAGGGGAAATTCTTAAAATGCTTAATTGAGGTCCTACAATGTGTGGTTTTTAATTTTTCATACTAATTCAATAAAATAAATGCAAATTAGCTTTCTACAAACAACCAATTTCACTTATCCATACTATATTGTAAAGCACACATTGGTTCTCTTGATGCAATACAATTTTAGTTATAATTTGTAACTATGAATTATATACAAGCCTTTTTGAAAATAAATATCTAGTTCAATTCAAGCTAGTTGATTATTTGTTCTAGGGATATTCCCTCTTTCCTAGAATATATAGATAGTGGATGGTTTAACTATAAACCATAACAAAAACTAGCAATCTAGTGAGACTTAGTTGAACTTGAACCTCAACTAAACTAAAATTGGTAACCTCACGGAAAAATCAACCTTGAAATAGTATCCACTAAGCCTGATCAAATATTAACATTTATAATGTAGATTTCAATAAAAAAATCATCTATTATCATTTGAAAATTATTAATTTTTTTATTTAAAAAAAAATATAATTCTACATGGCATCACTTTGTATCATGCTTTTGAGGTGTATTTACTTACTTTTTTAATAAAATCATATTGATTTGAATATGTTTTCCTAACATACAAGTATCATTCTTTGAAACTTTAAATAAGGCCACTAGTCATTTCAAATACCCATTTCCATGGCCCTTCTTGTTTGCATTCCAAATTTCTACAATTTATATTTTTCTCTTTTATATCCTTTGTTTTCAACTTTTTCTTGCAAAGGAAAAATACCTATTTCTATTCAATCTTAATGGAAATCACATTATTAATGTGGTAAAGCACTTAAATAGTAACATGTAAGAGGTTTGCTAGACTTCTTTCTTCCAAATCTCTTAAGAAATCCCCCAAAAAACTGGAGACTAGCATTACTAGAGAGATGAGCTTTTTTAATCCTAAAAAAAAATTATTATTCTCTCCCACAAAAGGATAGGATCAAAATAGTTCAAAACATATTAGTCAAAGAATCCTCGAAAACCATTTATTGACTCTAAAATTCTAGACATTAAACATCAAATATGTTAGGAAATAGTGACCATGAAATAAAATAAACTAAACATTGCATCCTTTTACCAATTTCAAGATAAATTATCTTTAGAGAAAGAACCCTTCTTTGATGTCTTCAAAGTTCACCTTTCCTTTGACCATCTAATGACCTTCTTTGTATAACTTTCCATCCTTGATTTTTCTCTTGATATATGTGATCGAAATAAATTTGATCAAAATTACTTGCTCTATGTTGTCACTTGAACTAGAACCCCCGTGAAAAAATCCCAACATAGGTGCTAACTAGGGTAACAAATTGGGAGTTATACCGCTATCACCTCGTTATTTCCCCTTCACTTTAGGTCATCTTCTAGAAGCTAAGTGGGATATACCAATCCATGAAATTTAACCTCTTCGATTGTATTATGGCCATGCAAGCTTGTGATTAACCTTAATGAATCTAATATATATTATATAGCAAGACAATGCAGAAGGATTCCAAATAAGTAGTTAGAAGCTTCAAAGATATTAATAATTAAAAAATAAAGCATAAACCACAAATAAATCCACTTGAAAAAGAGTTAGAAGTTAGTGGATTTGTATTTGTTACAAATATGATTTAGAGATATAGCAACATGAACCACTTAAGATTTGCATTAAAGACTATCACTCAACAAATGAAACTTCAAGGGAGGCAAATGCACCTTTCAAGTTACTTTTAAGGCAAAAGAGTGAATATAACAAGCATGAATCAATGGTGCAACATGTGCTATGTTTACCATTTGATTATACGCTAAAACAAAGTGAGGTTATGGTTGTCCTTGACTTCTAAATATGTCATATGATGAAAAAATACGAAACATTCATATTTAGAGCATGAAAAGAGCACCAAAGAGAGATATTTTTCCCTATAAAGAAAGTTGTCCTAGATGCTTCCACTTTTGCAAGTGATATACTATGAAACAACAACCCAACAAAAGTTGGGAAATAAGTTCAAAAGAGATTCAATAACGCAAGAACTTTCAAAATATAAGGTGAGTCCCCCCTAGTGTTTTCAAGCCAACACTTAGAATTCACCAAATAAATATCTAAGTAAAAGGTAACGATTAGGAACAATTATAGGTATCCACCACTATAGATGTTAAACAGACTTGTAGAAACAATATATAAATGAAATAGAGGCTAGGTATAAGTAAGAATACACCTTCGAGCTGCCTAACCCTTACCACCAAATCTGATTTTTGTTGTTGCAATTTAGTTTCCATATTTCACAAATACCTTCAATCAACTCGTGAGATGTTAGATAAACCTTAAAGAACAAATCTATAGGTTGCTTGCGTACTTAGGGTTAAAGATCAACAATTAAGCACAAAACCTTAAGAAAAAACTTCTAGAAAATAAAACAAAGCATTAACTTTGCAGTAGACAATGAAAGAAATCTAAATTTAAATTTTTATTTTATTTTTAACTATTATATCTCTTTGAAGAAAAAATAAATAAAAGGATTTGGAGCTTTACCATTTTTTTGGTTGGTTTTCAAGAGAAGATGAGTGCCTTCTCTAATTGCAATTTATGGGGTCAATAAATATGCCCTTGTAAGAATTGGTCATTCCTATCTTAAGGATTATGGCAAGAGATTAGAACCCTATGGTAGAACATTTTGTTATCTAATCACGATAAGATATGAATAAAGAGGCCCTATAAAAAGGAATTCCATAACGAAAAAACATTTATCAACAAGATGAACTATAACTCAAACAAAAAAAGCCCCTATCAATGAAGCAAGAGGAAAGACAAAGCAATGAATGAAGCACTTAACCTAGACATCAAGAGAAGAAGGAAGAGAATATCTTGTCATAAAAACACTCCACGACTAGCATAATTGTCACATATGAGGGTTATCCCTCTAATTAAGTGGAAAGTGATGAACAAAGATAGCTCTCTAGGATCCTCAACATGACATGTAAAGAGGACACATATGCATAGGTAAGTAGCCTATATGTTCCTATGAGGATGTGACCATTGGCTTGGGAAACATGAACTACCATAGGAACTAGAAACTCCTAGTAAATAATATAACCTAGTAGATCCATCCCAAAACATCTACATACCTACTGAACTCATTGCGCTAAGAGGTGCTCTACAACCTAGTACATGAGGGAGATGTTGTCACATAACACTATATATATAGATGTGTGTGTGTGTGTGTGTGTGTGTGTGTGTGTGTTACTTAATATATGTATATGTTAGAGATGTTATGTCGTAATGTTACTTATTTTTTTAGTAATAACGTTACTTTAAAAATGAATGTCGGGCATAAATAAAGTACTTCAATTTTCACATTTATTTTACATCAAGCTTTATATAGTGAGATAAAGTAA
>APFE030587412.1:346903-358471 GCA_000404065.3 Pinus taeda | reverse complement strand
ATGCCTATAGTATGCTAGAAATGTGTAACTTAAGGTAATGTAATGTAAACATTTTAACTTGGTGAAAATAAAATAAAATAACAAAGATATCCTATAAAAACTATATAAGAAAAGAACCATGGTATTTTTTTTTTTTGAGTAAAGACTATGCTATTAAGATTAAAAAGAGAAAAAATGTGTACAAAGAGGATTGAACCCCTGAGGGAGCCGTAGCCATCCCTCTGTCAAGAAACCTTTGCAAAAATTGTTGTTCCTTCTGTTTACAAAAGCAGTGACCGTAACCTTAAAAACCTGAACAGACCTATATAGACCCAAAACTAAACAGTACATAACTGATTACTGTCCCTTAGCAAGATTACAAGAAAGGAGATCCAAAGCAAAATCCATGCATATGATCAGCGACAAGCTGGAAATGTTCAGTACCGAGCACCCTGAGAATTAACCACAAAATCTGGAAATCCAAAATTGAATTACTATCCTGAAGCTGCAGGCAAATGGACTAAAACCTACTTGGGCTCTCCAGTAGCATTTTCGGTGACCTTGTCCGGGGTGCGCTCCCAGGTAACCATCACCCCGTCTTCAACTTCCATCAAATTGCCTTCCGGAGGAGGCCTCAGGTGCAGGATGCTTTCATAACTTTTCACTGGCTCACAGTCAATGATATGCTCCTGAGGAGAGTCCCGCTGAGTGTTGTCCTCTCCCTGACAATCCTCTTCCTACACCACAGTGGAAACCTTGAGAACAGCTTCCGCCAATCTGCTCTGAGAAGCACTGGCGTTCTGAGAAGGCGATTGATCCCTGGAGACTTCATCGGAGCTGGCGAGCTCATCTTCTTCCTCCGAGAAGATGACAGTAACTAAGGCAGAGATGAGCGGTCCGTTGAGCCTGCTTTTGAATTTGAACCTGGAGGAATGCAGCGAACTGTTTAGGGAGGGACCAAACTCATCTGAGGTCGGCGAAGAAGGTGAGGCCATGGCTAACGGGGATATGCGACGAGGTGCAGGGCTCCCCCGCCCCCCCGGCCCTCCCCGGGATCCAGAATTTCTCCCGCGCCTGGGAATGCCCTGTCGACAGGGGGCCATGATCAAATGAGACAGCGGAGTGAACAAGCTCAAAGACTGAGGGTACAAGAAAAGCGACTTATGGCTTGAAGGAACCAAGAATGAAGACCAAACTGAAGAGTGCGAGACCCAGACTCTAAGCACACATGAGAAAGACCCGGCTAACCGACAATGCCCAGCCACAACCGAGTGAACCCAATTCCCAACCCAGACACCTGCAACAGGGACAGAGACCAAACTTCTTACAGAGTAGATGCCGAAGACTGACCTGAGACACCAGACACAAGAGGCGAAATCTGATTTGGAGCACTCAGCACCTGCGTAGCGGAGCAGACTAGAATTCCTTGTGCTGATCAACTGGGGACCGTTCTGAGTCCAAGGCGTCTTCCCCTGAGCGCAGGACCACCGGTGGCGACCACTGCTATCAGAGATTGGACACACTGCGGAATAACTTAAAAGAACCAAAGCAAATGAAACCAGAAGCTTGCGCGCCATCCTGTTAACCTCCATCTGCGTACCTTGGGCTCGTGCCTGCATTAAAGAGTAATGAATTCCTGTCTTAACCCGCCTAACATCGCTTGTATGCTTGCCAGTTGCCGGCTGCGCATGCATAAGCATTAACACCTATTAAAGACACCCGCATCCGGGTGTGGTTCCTCCCTCGCCTGCATATCTCTTGTTAATATAGAATGAAAGGTAGAAAGTTGGTTCTCCGAAGCTATGCAATGTAGTGAGCCTTCAAAGAATTCCTTTCCACTGTCCACTCCTAAATTAGCAAGAAAGTCTGCCAGTTTGTTCCCTTCTCTTCTAATATGCTTGAAGGAGATGGCTTTATTATTACTGAGCCATTGTTGAAGTAGCTCAAGTCGAGTGGCCATTCTCCAGCTACTGCTTACCTTGTGGACCGGGGAGCCCTGTTGTAGCTTTGAGGCCATGTTAATGATGATTTGGGAGTCCCCTTCCACTATAAGAGGAAGGAGCTTTTGATTCTGCGCCATATTAAGCCCTCTCCATAGTCCTTCCAATTCCGCTGCATTATTAGTTCCAACCAATTGAGCCAAGAAAGGTGATGAGAGGATTGCCCTGGTGATTTCTGATAACTCCACCAAATCCCGTTCTTCCAGGATTTCCTTTCGACGCTCCATCAAAGTTGAGTTGAAACACATCGATTGGTGGCGGAGTCCAGCTGGCTGAGGTCTCTTGATGTCTGGAGGAGTTTTCTTTAGAAGAAGTCGGACTCTATAATTGAATCTGCCAGTTGTTCCATATAGCTTGTTCCTGCGGTGTAGAAGGAAAGTCCTCTTGGGACCAGCCTTTAATAGATAGAGTTTCTTGGATATTATGGTGCATCCCGTTCCATATCTGCTCCATCGTCATTGATTGATCTTTAAAAATCTGTCTGTTTCTCTCCTTCCAAATATTCCACATAAGTAATCCTGGTATAATTTTCCAAAGAGTGTTTAATACGTTGCTTTGATATGGCTCTTGGGTCTAGTTGCGCAGGGTGCTTTTAAGATCCCCCATCACTCTACCATCCTTCCGACAGCGGAATGTAACATTTTCCCACAATTTCCTTCCTAGCGGGCAGGTTTTCATAAGATGTAGAGCTGACTCCTCTTCCTGTTTGCAGTTGAGACATATAGATGGGCAAGAGAAGTTCCTTTTCCTTAGGTTGTCCCATGTGAGAATTCTATTGTGTGAAAGAAGCCATAGAAAAGTGGAAACCTTCGGCCAGATGGGAGGGTTCCATATCTTGTCCCATATTTTGTCTTTGATTACTCTATCTTTGATAATGATTTTGTAGGCTTCCTTAGTTGTGAAGGTACCCTTTTCCTCATATCCCCATCTTAGCGTATCCAAGCCTGCCAACTTTAGAATTTTTCGTTTTTGAAGTTCTGAGGATAGAGAAAGTTGAATTTGCTCCGAACTGGAAGGTAAGATATGACTAGCTTCTTTCCATTCCCTATGTTCTTGGTCAGTATTTGATCTCCAGAAGTGACTCACCTTAGCATGTTGGTTTATGTCTCCGTCTGAGATTCCCTGAATGATATCTTTGAGGTTTGGGAGCTGCTGCCATGAATCTTCCCAGAACCTTGTTGTAAGGCCATCTTTCACCTCCCAGAAACTGTGCTTTTGAATTATACCTCTATGTTTAATGGCTGAGTTCCAAATAACCGAGCCCTTACTGACTTCTGACATTCTAATTCGCTCCTCTAAGGGCAAGTTTCTAGCATATTTCGCTGTCCATAGGGCAGCCCAAGGTGTTCGTGGATTTGAGAGCCATTTCCACCAAATTTTTGCCCCCACTATCATATTGTTGTGTTCTGGATCTCTTAGCCCAATGCCTCCTGCTTTTTTAGGAAGGCAAGCTTTCTCCCATTTGACCAAAGCCCACTTTCGATTTGGCCCCGAACTTCCCCATAGGAAATTACGCTGCAGCTGTTTGATAGCTTTAAGCACCCACTTCGGTGCCGCCAAGATTGAGAAAAGGTAGAGAGGCATGGACTGTAAAACTGCTTTGATTATCACTATCCTACTAGCCATGTTAAGGGCTCTGTGAGTCCATAGGACTAATCTGGCTTCTAGTTTTTCTAACAGGTTGTTCCAAGAGGAATGCTTGAGAGTCGAAGCAATTAGAGGAGCTCCTAAATACTTAGAAGGAAGGGACGCTATGGTGAAGCCTAAAATGCGAGCTATAGCTCTTTGGGTGGTGGGCGGAGTATTGAAAAAGAAAATCTGGGATTTGACTTTGTTGATAAGGGCTCCTCAGGCCTTCCAAAAGTTCTCGAGAATAGAATTAAAGGAGCGAGCTTCCTGAACAGAGGGATGACCGAATAACATGTTATCATCTACGAATTGCTGGTGAGAGATAGCGGGAGCTTGGTGGAAAGAAAGACCTTTGAGATTGTGGGAGAGTATAGCCGATTTAATATTGCGACCTAATCCTTCAGCCAAGATGACAAACAAGAAGGGCGATAGAGGATCCCCTTGTCTAATTCCCCTGGAGGGGCGGAAGGTGGGAGACAGAATACCATTAATGAGAATAAAGAAGAATGAGGAGGATAGAAGATTGCTGATCCATCTGATCCAGGAGGGGGCAAAACCAAAGGCTTTGAGGATTTTTTGCAAATATTCCCAACTGATGCTCTCAAAAGCCTTAGATAAATCAATTTTGAGAAACATACCTGGTTGTTTTGATTGCTTGAGAGAATGTATTATTTCATGGGTTAAAATAATCCCATCCGTGATCTGTCTTCCTTCTACATAGCCAGATTGTTCTGGAGATATGATAAGGGGAAGCATGGGCTTCAGTCTCGAAGCTACAACCTTGGAGACAATCTTGTATATAATGTTACACAAAGCGATTGGTCTGTACTTGTCAGGAGTATTGGATTCCTCTTCTTTGGGGATCAATGCTATGAATGTTGCGTTCATACCTGGGTACATCCATCTTAGAGTGCGCGATTCTTCCACTACCTGCAAAACTTCCCATTTGATCAGATCCCAGAAGTGCTGAAAAAAGTTTGAAGTGAATCCGTCTGGTCCTGGTGCTTTCCCTGCTTTTAGTTGATTCACCGCCGACTCAACCTCCTAAAGACTTATAGGCTTGAGAAGAAGAGTGTTGTGATCTTCAGTAATTAATCTAGGTATATGTCTAATAATTTTGTCAATAGTCTTTGTTCTGTTTATGGTAGGTTCTTGATTCATCTTCTTGAAGTAGTTGAGGAACTCCTATTCTATTCCTTCGTGGGTTTCGATTTTGGTGCCCTGTTCATTGTTGACATAAGAGATTTGATTGATCATTCTTCTTTGGACTGTAGTTTTGTGAAAGAATTTTGTATTCTTTTCACCCTCCTTCAGCCATCTAACTCTCGATTTTTGCCTCCAGAGAGTTTCCTCATGTAGGTCTCTTTCTAGGATTTTGTTTTCCGTAACTTGCTCCTTCTGGACTAGCTCTTCAGAACGTCCTTCAGAGATCATTCTTTGCTGAATATCTTTCATTTCTTGAGTGAGAATTTCCTTTGCCTTGAAAATGTTGCCGAAAGTGGTTTTATTCCAACGTTTTATTTCCTTTTTGAGATGCTTCAGCTTCCTTTGGAATATGGACATTTTTGTTCCATCCGTTGGATTGAAATTTTGCCAAGTTGTCGTGATAAATTCATAGAATTCCGGATGAGATAGCCAAAAAGCCTCAAACCGAAAGGGTCGCCTTATGCTATTACCAGGTCAATTCCAGTGAAGGGCTATGGGCCAATGATCACAACCTGAATAAGGAAGGATGGAGGCTATGAATTCTCCCCCTAAATGAACTGCATTATCAGAGATCAAAAATCGATCAAGGTGCGAAGCTATTTTCATTGGTACTGCTCTTTTGTTGTTACAGGTATAGAGGCCATTGGTTGTAGGAAGGTCTATCAGCCAATTATTTTGAATGAAATCTTTTAATATAGAGCCATCCCTGTTTATTCTGCAATGCCCTCCCTTCTTTTCCTCCATTGATGCGATCATGTTATAGTCTCCTCCTGAAACCCATAGCGGGTATGCCCTTTCTGCATTAAGCTGCATTAAAGCATCCAGGATTTCCACCTTGTGCTAGGTTTCTTGAGGAAAGTACACATTTGTGATGTGACCATAAATATTCATTCCAATTATATGAAAGATGGCTTGAATGAAATTTTTATTTGCATGTATGTTAACTAATTGGATCATTCTTGCATCCCAGAGCACTGCAAGTCCTCTTGAGGCTCCCTAAGCATCCACAGCTGTTACTAACCCCCCTGGCCAAGCCTTGGCTGCTATTTTTTCCAGAACTGTCGAATTACATTTTGTCTCTTGCAGAAAGAGAATTGCTGGTTTTTCCTCCATTACCATATTTTTTAAAAGTCTTCCTTTCCTTGGGCAGTTAAGCCCTCTAATATTCCATGATATCAACTTCATTGGGAAGGTTTGGGGTTGGTATTAAAATACTTGGTTAGCTTGGCATATCTGCCTGATTCAACCAAGACTTCTCCAATCTTGATGGTTCTTTCTAAAGTGGTCTTCCTTCCTCGTTTTTTACTGTCTTTGGTGATGAACTTCCCATCCCATTGACTGCCGATTTGAACCCCTAGTGAGAATTTCTTTTGGGCTTTGTTGAGGACTTCCACTAGATTGTTCACTTGTCTATCAGGTATTTTGTCGAAATTACCTGTTTTGCATGCTTGTTCTAGACCCAATATGTCTAGCTCGCCAATGTCTATTGATTCCGTATCCTCCTCCATGAATTGAGGTTCTTGATAGCTGCCATCTCCTTCCTTCTCTTTTCCTGTACTGGGGTCCGTGCTGTCTATTTCCATTTCAGGGATGCTCCAGGTTTTTGAGGCAGACTTGATATTGTTGCCTTCTTGTTCCGCCTCCTTTTCCCTTGCTTTCGAATGAGAGCCTTCAATCTTTTCCGGAATAGATCCTTTTTTATTAGGGGTTAAGTTCTCCGGATCCTGCGAATCTTCATTTGCCAGAACTTCAAAGATGTTACTAGTAGAGGGTTTTGATTGATCCCCTGGAGATAACTTTGTAGGGGCTACGGATTTTTTATTTCCTCTTCTACGATTTGTCACCTTAGTGAAACCGTCTGAAGATTGGTGTTCCTGATTAACTTGAACCGAAGGTTTACTGTTTAAAGGGCAATCTCTGTAAAGGTGTCCTAGGTCATGACATTTCCTACACCTGAAGGGAACATGCTCATAATCAATTAACTGGATCCATTCCACATCTTCATGAAAGAGGCTTACCGTATCAGGCAGGGGTTGTTTCAGATCCATATAGACGCAGATCCGTGCATATGAAGTATATCTTATTGTCTTTGTTTCTTCTGCTACCTTGACGAAGTCGCCCAATACTTTGCCGATTGCTTTTAGAGACTCCTCTTCCCAGTATTCCCATGGCAGCGAGTACAACCTGATCCAGACCGGTGCCCAGCTTAGATCTTCCTTATCCCGGTTGAATCGTGCAATCTATTCTCTGAGAAATAGCCCGGCAGAGTTGAAGAAATAAGGCCCCCCATCAAAGACTCTGTTCCGATCTTCCAAGCAGTTGAAGACTGCGGTAAAAAACCCCTTCGGCCCTAGATGCAAGGTTATTTGTCCTTTTGGATGCCATTTGACATTAATCCAGGCTCTCAAAGCTTTCTCATTTGGCCAAAATCCAATAAATTTGCCTATGAGAGCATGATCTCTGATATATTGAATTCTAGCATTGATGCGATGACTGGGTAGCTCCACTTTTGGCCTGTGGGTAGCTACTGGCTTGCATGTAGATGAGCTTACTTTCGGCTTGTCTTGCTTTGCTTGTTCAGTCTACTTCTGCTGATTTTCTCCTATATTTCCCTCATTGCGCTCCTGTTCCCCTTCAGAACCCTCGATTTGCCCTTGCTGGTTGTCGTTTATTGGAGGAATCGCTCCTCCTACCCCCTGAAGGGGGTTCATTGTACCCGCCTGCCAAAGCCTGTGGCCTGAGGCTGTTGCGCTGCCGCTGTCAGTTTTGGTGGCCTCTGTCCAGAGGTCCTGCAGTTGCAGGTTATCTCAGAAACCCTAACGTCGTTTCGCCGCACCTTGCTTCAACTGCGCTTTCAAAAGAACCATGGTATTGACCCATGGTATTCATGTGGAATAATTATTTTTTTTTTCACTTGAAAAAAATTACTTCTTTGTTATTCATTACGTATAAAAAAAATACAATCTGGGTCACATAGCAATTATGTTTATCATCTGATTCACCCCCTTAGAGGGTTTACAATACTTTAATTTATTGATCTAGACTTCTATAATTTTGGCTGTAAGAGCATAAATAATACGGGCAACCCTGTATAATTCATGCTTACATCAATAGATTGAAAAGTTGATTGTCTATAATCTGTGAAATTTACAGGAATAATATCCCTGTATATTAATTTGCTAGAGTCCTTTTTCTGTCTTCTATAGGATCTGATTTGTTGCTTCCAGATTTTCTTGAATTTAAATATGCTTCTACTCTTGTTGAAACACCGGAAGGCAATCCAATTGTGTTAGAGAAGTGTTGATTGTATTTATAATCTGACATCAAGACAATTCTTTAATTATAATGTGTTTGGGCCCAGTGTTAATGCTATTTTTGATAATATGTCTGCGCAATTGTTGTATTCCCTGTAGATATGTTGGAATTAGATATCCTAGAAGTGACATTTGATTTCTCCAATTCTTTGTTTTTAGGTAGCTAAATTCAAGACCTCTAGCTTTGCTGCTCTTGAAAGCCAATCTATAATGCATTTTGAATCCCCCAAGATCATGATATTTCTTATGTTTATGTGCTTTGAAATGGTCATAAGGGTCCAAGCAGCAATGAGCTCTGCTTTGGTATTAATGCCAGGACCAATACCAATTTTATATTGAATAGATCTGTAATAGAAATTTTTATCAACCCCCCTCCTCCACACAGATTTTCTTGGGAATCCCCATCGAAAAATCCAATAGTAACATTTGATGGGATCTCATGAAAATGTTGACTTATAGACTTCTTAATACGGAAATCATGAATATAATCTCTGAAGTGAGCAACTATCTTGGAACAAAGGGTAAGAAGGCTAGGTATATCATCTCGGAAGATGATTCCATTCCTGAGGAGCCAAATACCCCGGGCACAAAGATTGGGAGCGGGCCAAGATGTTTTGATTTCTTGTTCCAAAAGTGAAGCGCTTCTTCAAAAGTGGACCATCTGTTGCAAGTATTGATGCCTATTGACCTGCAAACAATTTCCCAAATTTCCTGTGCAATATGGCAATCTGTAAACAGGTGGTCCACAATTTCTTCAAGTCGATTACAAAGAATACAACAATTTGGTCCAATAAATCCTCTTTTTTGAAGAGTCTCCCAAGTTGAACCAGCCAAGTGAAACATTTTAGCTTAGCTAGGATGTGCCAATTCCAAATGTTCTTGTTCCACCATTTTATGTTTGGTTCAATTTCTGAGATGTTTATAGCTTCATAAGCTAGATGTGCTTTTACATCTCCAGACGCAATGTCCCAGCTCCATATTAAATGGTTCTTTAAGTTACAAAGAATAACTCCATTCGAATATAATTCTGATATGAACTTTGACCATTCCTCCGACAACTTATCTTCCAACCCCATTTTGTAGGAGTAAGCTAGTAATTTTGGTCAGTCCGAAAAGAGTCTCCAAATTTGATATCATTTAGGAAGAACATAATTTTGGAGGAGAGGAGTGAGGATAATTTAGCACTGAAATTATAGACTCGAGCCCCTCTAATGAAAGGGTCCTTACCTAGAAGAACCTGCCTGCCATCCCCGACTTGCCAAGCAAGCTAGCTATAGAGGTAAGGAAAAGTTGCAATAAAGCCTCACCATACTATAGATCCTCCATTGATTAGTTTATTTGCAAATTTTATGATCCAGTCTACCGCCGACTTTTGATGAAGATACTTCCTTCTTATAGCCTGGCTCCATAGTCCCTTTCTAAATAAAGCTCTCCACAAATTTTCAAGAGATAAGGCTTTGGAAAAACAAGGGAGATTTTTGAAATCCCATCCTCCAAGATGTTTGGGGGAATGTAATGTTTTCCACTTGGAAAGATGATATCCTTCCTTAGATTTATTGCATGTCCATAAAAATTTGAACATCAACTGCCTAATAGCTTTTAGAGTGGAAGAAGGGATCTTGGCTAGTGATAGCCAATAAACAAGGATGTTTTGCAACACCACTTTGACCATAATCATTCTGTCTCGTAATGTTAACCAATTATAACACCATATATTTATTTTCTGCTCAACCTTTCTAACCAGCCATCTCCAGTCTCCTATATAGTAATCATTTGGTTTAGGAAAATAACCAAGGTATTTAAGTCCACTTTCTAGAGGGATGGCTTGCAAAGGAAGAAAAGTTTGGATGGTCGATAAGATGTTTGGATTGACATAAAAGTGATCGAAGGTTGATTTATTCAAGTTAATCTCCATACCAGATGCGTTGCAGAAAATGTTGATAGCTTTAAAAAATGCTTCTTATTCTTCCAGCGTGCCTATACCCATAAAGAGGATATCGTCTACAAACAATAGATGTGAGATATGATAGTTTGGAGAGATTTTTATACCAAAAATATTTCCCTTATGTTTTTCTTCTAGGAGAAAATGACTAAATCCTTCCATTACCAGTAGAAAAAGGATAGGAGACAATGGGCATCCCTGTTTAATACCTCTAGAACAAGAGATGTTTCTAGAGGGAGAGCCATCAATTAATATTAAAAAATTTGTTGAAGTCACACATCTCATTATCCAGTTGACCACCTCCAATCCTAGTCTTATCTCCAGAAGGACAAGTCTCAGATAAGTTCATTTGACTTTATCAAATGCCTTGTTTAAGTCCATTTTAAGAATCAAAGCATTCAGTTTTCTGGTTTTTATAGAATGTAGGGCCTCCCATGCAATCCTAATGACATCATGTATCTGCATGTCATTTAGAAATCCAAATTGATTAGGGGAAATCTTCTCAGCAAGAAGATATTTGATCGTGTTTGAGATTGCTTTCGAAATGATTTTTGGAATATAACCTAACCTATTTCAGGGGGAAATTAAACTAGCCTAGATCCATCTTAGCTTGATGTTATATTTAGATACATAGTTAGTTGTAGAAAATGATGGTGTTGAATCCATCTAGCTTGTAAAGGTAATTTCTTATTATTGATATGTTTACCCTAGGCATTTGTCTTGATATGTTGAGAGGCAACCGAAATATTTTTGTTTGTTTGTTTGTCAAGTTGTCTGTGTTCCTCTAGGCTTGACCTATGGCAGCTTGAGAAACTGCTACTTGGCTTGGGCCACACCAACCCTAAGATGACTGGATTTTAGCATGTCTCCTCCCCATACTACTTGCTCAACAACCTCCTTGATGTTTGATCCTGGGTAGCCTCGCTAAAGAGACCCATCTTCAACCGGTTGTGTTAGTGGGACTTGACAAAGGTGTGGGAAATATTAAGAAAACTATAATTATTACATTTTATCTAATTTTTTTGCCTACCTCCATCCACTTTTTACTAGGTTATATTAGGTAACATATAATATTATAGTATTCCATTTTACCCAATATTTCCCCTCAACCTCAACTATAAAATTAACAAGGGTGAGGTGAAATATTGAGTAAAATGTAATATTTAGATTGAGATCGGCAAATATTGAGTAAAATGTAATATTTAGATTGAGATGGGCAAATATTGAGTAAAATGCAATATTTAGAATGAGACCTGATGATAAATATTAGGTAAAATGTAATAATATTACATTTTAATTAGTATTCCCCCCTTACCCTAACCACTTTCTATTGGGTGGAGGTGGTAATAAATGTTGTAATATTTTATTTTATCCAAGATTTCCCTTCACCCAATTCACTTTTTATTAAAAAAAAATTCTTTATCTGTGAGGTTCATAACTAAACTTAACTCCTTTTCATCCCAGTATAGTAGAGATTCACATAAAATTAATAATTATA
>APFE030587412.1:261867-334262 GCA_000404065.3 Pinus taeda | reverse complement strand
TGCGAATGGAAGAATAAAGGTTCGCATGGAGTTAGGTACACTCGTACCGAAACCCTGCAAGGACCCGCCCTGAGAGAAAAGTTTGTTTAACCGGGGTCGATCTCGGGACCTTCTATGCTTCCCTCAGGTGCAAGATTGCAGGGCGTTTACCATGCTGGAGAGCTTGTTCGGATGGGGCAAGGCCTCGAAATGGTAATTCCTGTCTTTGTTTGGTGATGATCGAGAGTTCTTTAAGCAATTTAGGTTGTGTGTTGAACGCATTCTGATCAGTTGAATGATGCATGCAGCAAGGCTTTGGTCAAGATCGTTATAAATCGGGTGAAATTGCTGCGTAATAAGAGAGAAATCCTCATTAAACAGCTGAGGCACGATGTCGCTCAACTTTTCATCAAAGGCCAACTTCAGAGTTCTTTCAGCCGCGTAAGTAGTTTATTTCCTTCTGTGTTATTCTTCAAAATATATCTTCTGATTTTTATTTTTATTTTTTTACGGCCGTTTTTTCTAATGCAATTAAAAAGTTTTTATCTAATTAATAGAGTGGTTAGATGATTTAAAATTTGACAGAGAATGCTTTCGTTAGATTCCCCGAGGTGTTAATAATGAATTGGAAGTAATGAGCGAAGCTTGCACTTGCGCTCTGCAAGATGTTGTTTACAAGTATTGAGTCGTAGTTATTTCCCAAGTGTCAAAAATGTAGAAAACTTCGATTATTTCTCGAACTTACTGTTTCTATGGGAGAATACTCCCCAGCAATATAACGGATAACGTTCGCATTATCATCCATGGCCAGCTTCAGAGTTCTTTCAGTCGCTTTAGAATTTCTCTATTCTTTATAGTAAATATCTACTCTCGAATTTTTACGGCCAATCCAATTTTCTGTATCAGTCTAATTGAAAGTCATTATTTAGTTAATTGTGCTTTTGGCTTTAGGCTCATGCGACCAAGTGCTTAGGTTATTTAAACTTCCTAGAGAGCTCTCTCCGTCAAATCCCTGGCCAGGCTTTCATAACTACGAATTTCTGGGCAAAGCGTGACCAGGTGTTTAGATTATTTAAATTACAGAGACAACGCTATCCGTCAAATCCCTCGGCGTGCGTTAGTAATTACTTCGAAGTGCTGCCCGAAGCGTGACGGGTTGCAGAGAGAACTCTCATTGTCACATCCCTCGGCAGGTGTTAATAATGACTTTGAAGTTACTGCAGACACTCAAGGGGATGTTTTTCACACGTGGCGAGTCGGCAATTAGTGCTCTCGATTCTCGAAATATGCAGTAGGGCTTTTCTTTTCGAAATTTCATTTTGGTGTAATCCCTAGGAATCGAACCTTACGCCCAGTGGTCGATAATCTTCTCGTTATCATCGAGCAGGTAACACAGCGTTCTTTCCAATGTTCTCAGGTGTTCTTTCAGCAGTTTAAGACTTTCTATATTTTGTTATATAATTTTGGAACATGTTTTTCTATATTTAAAGAATTATTTAAGTCCTTTTTGTATGTATTGTTGGTGGAGTTAAAGCCATTATGTAGCTGAACAGCCCATTTGTTTTATTCTTCTCCGCCCCCGAGCAAGTAATTGCATACTTCAAAATTTACAAAGAATGATCTCATTCAAATTCATCAATCGGCGTTAATAATGAATTGGAAGAAATGGTCAAATTGTGCACAGTGCACACAGCCTCGTCGAAATATTGTTTTCAGTTATCGAGTAGGCAATAACTGCTCTTGAGCCTTGAAAATGTCCATTGTTGCGTTGCTTTCCCGAATTGCTTAACTACTGTTCTTGTCGAGCCCTGAAAATGTCCGTTGTTGGGTTGCTTTGTCGCATTGCTCAATTTCTGCTCTTGATCCTTGAAAATGTTCTTTGTTGCGTTGTTTCCTCGAATTGCTTTTATCTCAGTGTACTCGCCAACATCAAGCGCAGTGGTTTACAACTTCCATGCTAGTGTACTTCCCACGAATCGAACCTGACAGCCTCCTAATTATCAGTCGAGTAGGTTAGCTTATCATAATGGTCAACTTCAGAGTTTGTCTTTGTCACTTATTATATTTTTAGCGTTCTATTTTGCTGCTTTTTATTAAAAATATTATTTTGCCAAATTAGGTCCATCTTTCGTAAAACTAAATATCACTATCCAGATTAAAAATATATTTTTCTTTAAAATTCACTATCTAAATTTTTCTTCTTTTCCCGGTTAGTTATTGCTCGGATCAGTTGATGATCCTAGCCGTTGCCAAAACACTGTCGACGACTGTTCGAGAAGGTTTAAAAAAAGAGCTTTGCATTTACTGCTTTTATCTGTGCGTATAGTCCAATGGAATAAAAACTTATCCAAGTGGTCGACAGTCCTTTCTTATCTTGGACAGACCTACCCCATTAAGCAGACGCTGCCACGTTTCTCTGGTGTGACGTGTTTATTTGTGCTTCTACATGGCGTCATAACTAGGATTATTCATTCAAATTACTCACTAAGCGTTAATGATATCGTTGATGCGATGGCAAAGTGTCCCTATTCCCTGTCGAAACGCAGTTTACGAATGTTAGCATAATAATTATGGATCTCCGAGCGCTAAACATGTCCATCGTGGCGTTGCTTTCTCGAATCTCTATTTACTGCTCTTATTTGTGGGTAAGTCCACTTGAATAAAAACGTATTCAAGTGGTCGACGGTCTTCCTTTCTTATCTTGGAGAGATCTATCCCATCAACCAGACGCTACCATGCTTCTCTGTGTGGCGTGTGCCAACTATCATAATCTTAGGATGTCGTGTGCCAACTATGCCAATTAGAGCTTATTCAAATCTTAACAGGTGTTAACGATTACTTGGAAGCCATGGCGAAGTGTCCAACTCTAATGAAAACACTGTTTACAAGTTTTGTGAAATAATTATTGATCTTAGGAGTGTGAAAAATAACCCTGACGGGATTCCGAATAGTAATTATCGATCTCGGAGGGTGAAAAATGACCAAGGTAGCATTTCTTTCTCGAATTTCTATTTAATATTATGTGTGCGTACTACCGCAAAATCTTATCAGAGAAGTAGACGGTCGTCTTTTGTTTTTTTAAATCCTGGAGAGATGTACAACCATTAAGTAGACGGTGCCACGTTTCTTTGTGTTGCGTGCTTGATTGTGCTTTTAAATGCATCGTAGCGATATTGTTCCATAATGTTATGCTCTGTCTTCTGCCCACCAGCCTAACTACCAACACTACTCTAATTTTGTCGTGTAGCAGTGCTGAAGGAAAGTTCTAGTTTTTAGTGTGAAATGGATGTGTTGGACTCATCGCCCAGCACTGTTATGCAAAGTTCAAAGAGCAATTCAATAACGTGCACGCAATAATTTCAATTTTCCACGAAGTTGCCAGGACTGGGGGCGAGTTAACGGGGAGATGCATAAGGGACGTGTGAGAGCACCCCCATATTTTAGGTACATTAAGAGGATTGGTATATATCTCCCACGTTATGCATAAGGAACGTGTGAGAGCACCCCCATATTTTAGGTACATTAAGAGGATTGGTATATATCTCCCACGTTTTAGGCACATTAAGGGGATTGGTATATATATATATATAGATATGGGGCAAATTCAATGTGAACAATGACATTGATTTGTATATTATAAATGAATTAATGGAATATAAATAGGAAAATCATCGTTATATAATCTACCTTAATTTAAATTCATCATTCATTCATTATTTTAGAATTTAATTAGTACTGAGTATTATAGAGCCAGTAAGTAATATAAAATTTGAATTACACAAACTCAAAAATAAAAAATAGTAAAGAGTGAGGAGTCAAACACTGCACGGACAAAACTTGGACAACAAACTATCTGACCAAAAAATACATAAATATTCAAATTAAAATAAAAAACTAAAACAGCATGGAGTGTAATCAATCATGCAATCAATGGTTGAACCCAAAATACATCAACAAAGAGGCTCTAGGTAGCCTCTATAGTCCAAAAAAAAATCATGCTACAACAAATACCTAAAATTTGTCATTAAAATTCATTGAGTATCCTCATTATCAATGCCACCAACATCTATGTACATAGAGGGATTGGTGTTCTTGATTAAATGCTAGTTCCATAATCTCATAGATGATAAGAATCCAATGGAAACATTGCAATCTCCCAATCTTGAAATCTTGAAAATTGTTAAGTTTGGGTTTTGAGTCTACTTTCTTGATATGAAATCCAATGTGGTTGGAACCAGTATTAAACATGAATAGAAACAATTAATGGTAACATTAAAAATTAATGATTCATCCTTTTACTTAAGAATTTAACATTTCTAGGGCCATAGCGTTGAATATTAAACTTTCCACTCATAAATTATTGTTTTTAGACAACATTGAAAGGAATGCCAAGAAGCCCCCTTTTTAGGGGAAACACACCCCTCACATTGGGGAACAACTGAATTGCCACTTCTCCTTCAAGGCGACAAAAAAAGACCGTGGGACAACCTTGTTGAGAATTAGTGAAGCTTTATCACCTTAAGATCATAGCATCCTTCTTTTGCATTTTGGGTTGAGGGTACACATTGGCAACTTCATGGTAATGAAAACATATAATTTGGACATTGTTTGAATAGATTCTTTCAATTGCTCACAAGTCACCAATATTTTCCTTGTGTGAGAAGTTCAATGGGAATTGTTCCACCTATTCGGCAAGCATTCTATGATGGCCGCATTTCCCAATTCTCCTTTGCTCCCACTTATCATTAACATCCTAATATGGTATTATTTCTCACAAATACATTCCTTTTCAAGTACTTAAAGAACCATATCCAGTGAAAAGCAGGCAATTAGAAGTTTTCCTTTTGTCCTTGCACCAAGATTAATTCAGTGTACATTAGCAAGTCTCTTCAACGTTTCTTGCTTAATTGAATAGTCGTCATGTAGCAAGCAAAATATCTACACTACGAACATAAACGGTTTGACCAATAAGATATTCAAAGATGAAAATTAGCCTTTCTATTAACTTTACGATGAACAAGCTAAAATCTGCTAGCATTTTGCTATCAAATAAATTTTTATGTCAATCAGAGGACCCCATTTATTGTTGCCGGTACATTTTTCCTGTGAACACAAAGATTGAGTACCAAATTGCTTATATTGATCGGAGTATGTGGACGACCACTACATATTGAGGCGGCCTGTGCATGTGTGTTGTCTTGCTTGCACCATTCAAATCATTTTATTTTAGTCTACAGTTGTTGTCCTATGCGTGAATAATTCTCTCTTTCCTTAATGTAGTCCTATGCGTGAATAATTCTCTCTTTCCTTAATGTAATCTGCTTGGTATTATTGGAATTTCTAAGTTTAACTCGTTAGAAATTCTTTGTGTACTATCTGATTTATTTCTTCCTACTTGTTCAATTACTTAACAAGTTATTTGCCATGTAAATACTAAAAATAAATACAAGTACAATATCAACACATACAGATCATCAACTGAAAGTAAACAAGCACACAAATTACACCGTTGTTTTTGGACTAATGTCCCTGAAAAACCCAATGCGGGAAAACTGGTGTAGTTATTCAGAGGGTTTTATTATTATGCAGTTTCAGAATACAACTTGAGTGCCAGAAATGGCTCACCCAACAGAGAATTCCCTCGGTAGTAGTACCTCTCAGTGGGAGATAGATATTCCAGCTAAAACACCAGATGAATAATCCCACAACAACAACGTAGTTTCTGCTGCTCTGCGTCACTCTGATAGGGATCGCGTCACCTTATCCGGATCTCTAGCTCTCGGTCTATCCCACGAAATGCTCCCAGCGCTACCTCTAGGTCTTACGTCAGCCTCTCTAGCCCAACTTCAGCCTATATGGGCTCTGCGTCAGCTTCTGGAGCCTCTGCATCAGCCCCCGGACCCTTTGCATCTCACACGCTGGCCCTCTGGCTCTACCTAGCTCCTGGCTGCCTTTGCGTGACCTCTAGCTGGCTCTATGATGATCCTCCTAGCACTAACTCTGCATCTCTGCTATGTATTCATTGCCCCTCAGCTGCAACTCTGATCACTCACTCAATTTCCTCAACAAACCCTGCTCCAGAAAATCGAGTTCTTTATCTCTCGCGGTGTGTTCTCTATCTGACTTTCAAGCCTCCTCTTATACTTTTCTCGTTGGTCCATCAATGACCGAGATTAAATTTCTAATCAAAGGCTAAGATTAGATTTGGCTTGATCCATGACTTTTTGACCATTCTAACCCAGTTTTATATTAATACCCATTAATATTTTATTTTTCCTAACTTTACACTTAGGAAATCCATTAAAAATATTAATTATTTTAATATCTCCCAAACCAGTTAGATTTTTCCCAAACCATTTCTGGGTCTTGAAGATCTCATGTGCTTTAGCCTCTCCACCAAGATTACTTGGGAGCGGGAGCGACATTTTCAGAAGCTCCCGGTATGCGAGCAAATCCCGAAGCGATTTTTATATAAAATATATATTATATATATATTATATTGATAATATATGTCAACAAAAAACATTGTAGAATAATGAATTAGATATAAAAAACATAAAAAAACATAGATTGAACCATAAACAACATATCTAGAGTTATAAATTTCATCCCACGGCCACAGTAGTAACATAGTAACTACAACATATTGAGTCTCATGATTCATCAATCTTAAAGTTTCAAACTTTCAAAATTCAATATATAACATTTATCATCATTGATCACCAAAGTTGTACTTGTAAGCTTAAGCGTAACCATTACAACAAATAATATCTAACATGAAATGAAATGTTATAAAATGAAATGAAATGAAACAACTTTCAACTTTCATGAAGCATCATATTCATAATTCATTACCAATAAGTTATAATTGCCAACTTAAACTTAAATTGTCATATATTATTTAAAAAAATATCATAATAAATATCAAAGAGACAATAGTTATTAAAGCTACTAGAAACTAGAAAAGAGAAGTAAATCTATTATCTATTTCTTATGCTTGGGCCTCTTGCCACCACAAGAAATGTCTAATTTTTTAGTCTTGTTGGAAAATCAGGGTCTTTGTCATTAATATCACCCTCTAAGCATTAATATCCAGAGGTATCTTTGTCATTACCTCTGTGTCTGTATAGGGATCTTTGTCATTAATATCACCCTCTAAGCATTAACATAGACAGAACAAGCATAGCTGTCAAGTCAAGATTTTGTTTGAGTGATCGTACATTTTTAGGAGGTCATGATAGAGGATTCGAACAACCAATGTCACTAACATCAAGGTACATAGAGGGATGGTGCTCTTGATAAAATACGAGTTCCATACCCTAATAACATGACAAAATTCAATGGAAAAAATGCAATCCCCCATCTTGAATCCTGAACAACTGATAAGTTTGATGGATTTGAATGAAATTAAATTCTACTTTCTCCATATGAAATCCAATGAGGCCCGGAACCACTCTCTCAAACATCCTGAGTCATTTCATGGTAATGTTAAAAATTTAAGTAAAAGGATGAAAATGAATATTAAGGAGAATGTCACTTTTACTTTAAGAATTTGACATTACCATGAATAGCATATCAATACTAGGGCCTAGACTTGATCATTACGCTGCCACACTAAAAAATTATTTGTTTCTTTCAAAAAAAATTGCATTTCAAACATTACTACAAAACAAAAATTGCAAAAAAGGAAAAACGCTCCCGAAATCGTTCCCGAAAAGGCAGGGAGCAATTTTTTTTTTAGGGAGCGCGCTCCCAACCCGCTCCCGAGTCGCTCCTGCCCGGAGCGCAGATTGGGAGCGGGATCGAGGGGGGGGGGGCGCTCCCCTGCAACATAGCTCTCCACCAATTTTCGTGGTTAGAGCACATCCGATGCCACCCCAAATCAACATTCCCTCTTAGCGATGATTGTGCTCTAGTAATACTCCTCACTAAGTATCACCCAGATCATCCAACATCGGTCCCTGTGCTGATGTTAAGCCTCCCCACCCAACATCCTTTGCACCGTTGCATCTTATACTATTGCCCATGGCCCTGCCACTGCCACTGTTGCATCTGTACGACAGCTCCCTCTGCATCCTTTATAAGAAGAGCTTCAGCGTAAATCACATGATAAAGACCTTTGTCGACGCGTTTCGAACCAACCAGTGTGGTTCATCGTCAGGAGTTCTGCTGCCCATGGCCCTGCCACTGCCACTGTTGCATCACCTCTCATCATGCTGCATCGTGTTAATCCTCCCAACTCTGACATCTCTGTTAGGCTAGAAACACTCCAGCTCCCTCTGTCGCTGACAAATGCTCCCTCTACTGACCTCTGTGTTGCTGCAACAACTCCATGCATCTCGTACTATTGCTTCACGTTGTCCTGAGACTCCTGCACTATAGCACCCTCTGTCACTCCATCTACATCTGTCTCTACTAACATCTGCCAGTCGTGCTACTTCTCTTTGGGGCTCCTGTAGCAAGGTATAATCCAAGAGGTTAGGTACCTCAAGGATCCTGCCCCTCATCGTTTGTAGTTCATTTGACTAGAGCTCGATGTCTCCCCACTTCTTCTCAAGTGGCACATGAGTACTCATGGCGCAGTGGTCATCTGTCTCCACTTTTTTCTCCGCCCTCATTGGCGCTGCATTGGTCTCATAACCCTCTCCCTTACTCTTCTTCCTCGGATACTGGTTCGCATAGTGACCTAGTTCCCCACAATGGAAGCATTTGACATTGGAGAGGTCCTTCTTCTTCCTCTTCTCTTGCTTTCCCATAGATGCCAGAGCCACATCTTCTTCTTCCTCCTTCTTGGTCTGACCCCTTTTCGCTATTCCCCACCTTGGTCACCTGTCTGATTTCTTCTTGATGAAGAGCCACCCATAGTTCCTCCCAATTTGGAAGGCTCGACCTGCCCAGTATGCTCTGGACAAATACCTCCCAATCCTTTGAGACTGCGTTCAATGCAATCCTCACCATCAGTTCCTAATCCAAGGTGGTCCCTATGGAAGTTAGTTGATCACGGATCTCCTTCAATCCACCGAGGAAGGCATCTGTCTACTCTCCCTTTTGTATCTGGTATGACCACCACTGATTTTCAAGTAACATCTCCCTCTACACAGAAGTATGCTGGTACAATTTCTTCAGGGCCTTGCACATCTCATTTGTCGTGTCCTTCTCGGCAATATGCGGCACCACATGATCCTTGACCCCATCAAGGATGATGCACTTTGCCCTGACCATTGCCTCCTCGTACTTCTCATTTTCAGCTGGGTTAACTAGGATCGCTATCGTTTCCAAGGCAAAGTGCTTGATGCGATACTTGTCTAGAATAGACAAGATCCTGGCCTTCCAGACTACGAAGTTGGAAGCTTTGTCCAGTCTATCTTGATATCTCAGCCCATTCACTGCCATATTGTTGCTCTTCTTCCGACTCCTCTGAGTCTCTTTACTTCCCTCCTGGAAGTCCTTGGTTTGACTTCCTCTGAGTCTAGATTTCCTTTCTGGAAATCCCTCCTCCTTGGTCTTGCCCTATTAGGTACTGTTCTGACCACAATACCCCACCAGCTTTGTTCCGCAAATTATCTGCAACCCCCTATACCTCAGCAACTTGAAGAACTGAGCCTCTAGGCTCTGCGCAATCCCGACACCGGCAATCCCGACACTGGCTTGAACTGATGACGCAGGCACTCTACGTCACCCCTTCCTTGCTGCTTTCTGCTAGGAACAACTTTTGTCACTCGAGAGAACTATTTTTTGTTGCTACTGCACTGTTTCGCTGCTACTGCTCTGTTATCCTGTGATCTGCAACCACGCTCTGATACCAAGTTGGAATTTCTAAGTTTAACCCGTTAGAAATTCTTCCTGTACTATCTAATTTATTTCTTCCTACTTGTTCAATTATTTAACAAGTTATTTACCATGTAAATACTGAAAATAAATACAAGTACAATATCAACACATACAGATCATCAACTGAAAGTAAACAAGCACACAAGTGACACCATTGTTTTTGGACTAATGTCCCCGAAAAAACCAATGTGGGAAAACCGGTGCAGTTATTTTGAGGGTTTTATTATTATGCAGTTTCAGAATACATCCTGGGTGCCAGAAATGGTTCACCCAACAGAGAATGCCTTCGACAGTAGTACCTCTTAGTCGGAGACAAATATTTTGGCTAAAACACTAGATGAACAATCCCACAACAACAATGCAACTTCTGCTGCTCTGTGTCACTCTGATAGGGACTGCGTCACCCTATCCGAATCCCACGAAATGCTCCCAGTGCTGCCTTCTAGGCCCTACGTCAGCCTCTCTGGCCCAGCGTCAGCCTCTTTGGGTTTTGCGTCAGCTTTTGGAGCCTCTATGTCAGCCCCTGGACCCTCTGTGTCTCACATGTTGGCCCTCTCTGGCTCTGCGCAGCTCCTGGCTGTCTCTGCGTGGCCTCTAGCTAGCTCTGCGTCCCTCTCCCGGCTTTGCACTCATCCTCCTTGTACTAACTCTACCTCTCTACTATGTATTCATTGCCCCTTAGTTGTAACTCTAATTAGTCGCTGAATTTCCTCAGCAAACCCTGCCCTAGAAAATCGAGTTCTTGATCTCTCTCGGTGTGTTCTCCAATTGACCCTCAAGCCTCCTCTTATACTTTTCTCGTTGGTCCATCAATGACTGCGATTAAATCTCTAATCAACGGCTAAGATTAGATTTGGATTTGATCCACGACTAGTTTTATATCAATACCCATTGATATTTTATTTTTCCTAAGTTTAGACTTACAAACTCCATTAAAAATATTAATTATTTTAATATCTCCCAAACCAGTTAGATTCCGTCCAAACCATTTCTAGGTCTTAGAGATGTCATGCGCTTTAGCCTCTCCAATTTTCGTGGCTAGAGTACATCCGATGCTACCCCAAATCAACAGGTATGCTTTTTTTCTCCTTGCATATAGTTACAAGGTCAAGCTATGATGATTAACTTCCTTGATTACACATTTTAGATCTTTAAGTTATGAGATGGTATTAGACTATCAAGGCTAAGCATATATATTGCTATTAGTCTTTGTAATTATGAAATTTACATTTTAATTTCAATTCATATATTATTAGTTTTTTACTTTTGGTGTATTCATATCATTGTCAAGTACATAAACCTTCAATTACCAGGTTTGGTTTTTGATTACTTTCAAACAAATTTTAGTAATACCATCTTTTCTTCTATCCCACACAGTGGTCAAAATGCAAAGGCTTATCTAAATTAATTTATTATGGAGGCCATTTCTTACATGGCCTTTCCACTTTGACATGTTCAAAACTATTTGAACCTTTATTGGAATAGCACATAGCCGATCTATTCTACCATCGTAGTAATTCATAGCTAATCCATTTTGTTGCAGTTGGAGTTGGGTCCTCGTTAATCACTTGCTCCCCTGATTTCGCCTAATCTCGTGCTTCTTTGGTTACTTCATTATTTTTATTCAAACAATGCTTGAATATATAGATCTATATCAAATGGCTTATAAAACCTTTGGGTCAATCTTTAAAACTCTAACAAAAACCAAAACTTGCTTTAAAAACAAACTAAATTTGATCACTCAATTGATATTTAGCACTGTGATTGGTTTTTAATTTAGTATATTTATTGAATATTTTGAGCTCATTTATAGGCTAAAGTTCAAACGTTGAAACTTGAACTCCGTTTAACATATAAAAGCCATGCAATTAAACAGATTCCACAGTAACATTATGCTACACTTTTTGCATTTGATTTGATTATAGAGATCAATATAGCAAGCAAGAGTTATAATTTCATTATCCTGTGTTATGGCCTACTGGGCGGCAAGGATGGCTTTTCTATGGACATTAGTGCACCTTGTTCTCCATGTTGGTGCATCTGTGAGTGAAGATAAACCGAATGTAGAACTGAAATGTTTAAAATAGCGGGGCAATATATTGCTTTTTGTAGGTGTTCTAAACAAATCTTTAAATAGTTCTAGTACATTATTACATATTTTGGCAATATTTTTACTATTTATAAAAGCTTTTTGGGGCAGATGCATATCTAGACTCTAGAGCAGATTTAGGATTAAGTCAGTGTGCGCTAATAACTACTGGCAGCCCAACAATTTCAAATCCAAATAGTTCCTAGTTTTGTATTAGTGAGTGTCCAATAATGTACAACAAAATTCTATTGTTGGAACTAATTCAACTTTGTTGTAGAGATTATAAACTATTTTTTGAAATTTCGTTGTCACCTAGTGGTAGAGTACAGATTTGAAGATCAACTCACAGATGTCACTCCATTTGTTGTTTATGTTTATAAGAAAGGGTATATAGTCCTGTATCTTTATGTAAGGTTTATGACCCTTCTGAAACTTCACTACTTTTTAAAAACATATCAAAATTTGACAGCTTGAGAATATGAATGCAGTAAATATCGAGTTTCAGTTGTATCGTCAACAAGGATAGAATACAAATTATCATTCCTGACTGATAGGTGAATCTGAGGGCTAGGCATATATCAATACTTACGATGACTCTACTAGAACTAGCCTACATGTCAAAGGATTTTTTCAATGATAAAAGTCTAACAATCTAGCGAGTTGGTGAACCTCATGGAGGGTTTGACAGATCAAATTTGACTTGCAAGTTATGTGGGCATCATATGACAGGGGGGTATACAGATTGATGCTCCCCCTTGCACAAACTCCTGGACATGAGGTAGGGCCTTGCACAAACACAAATCTAGAAATCATTCACAGAGTCATCAAATCATTGAAAGAAATAATGACAACCAAAGTGATCAAGGCAACTCTGAAGAGTCAAATGGTAGGGGGTGGAGTGGCAGGACTGGGGGGTGACCGTGAGAGTGGTACTGGTTCTTCTTCAGCATCAACATCTACACTCAACTCCATAGTCGCCTCATCATTTTTGTTCCTAGAAATACACCTGGAGCACAAACATCTATCACGTCAACTCTTAAAAAAAGGGAGAAGGAAAAAGTTGACAAGTTGTTGGGCAGGGGTCTTCTTTGGAGTGATATACCTTTCAACATTGCCAGGAACAATCCATTTTTCCAGCCTACGATTGATGCTATTGCTATTGTTGGCTCGGGGTACAAAGCCCCTTCATATGATGACTTTAGAGGGTGCATTCTTCAAAATTAAAAAGGTTGAATGCACTAAGAGATTGGAGGCATTTAGGGGCTCATGGGTACACACAGGATGCACTGTGATGTCAGATGGTTGGATTGATCAAAAGGGTAGAACCCTTATTAACTTCTTGGTTAATTGTCCCAAGGGGACAATGCTTATGAAATCTATTTATGCATCTGCGCAAACCAAAGATGCATGGTTATTATGTGATTGTTGGACACGTTCATTCAAGAGGTGGGTCCACAACATGCTGTCCAAGTCATAATGGACAATGCTGCAAATTATGTTGCTACTAGCAGGATGCTTATGGAGAGGTATCGTAACTTATTTTGGACACCTTGTGTTGCACACTGCATCGATTTTGATGTTGGAGGACATAGGAAAAATTCCTTTTGTCAAGTATATTGCTGAATAATCAAAAAGCATTACAAAATTTATATATAATCATGCATCTATGCTTAATTTGATGGGAACATTCACCAACAACAAGGAGTTGGTGCGCCTTGACATTACACGGTTTGCCACTAGCTTCATATCTCTTTAGTCCCTCCTGAATTCTATGTGGAATGTGAAGAGAATGTATTTTTCAGAGGAGTGGTGTGCTTTGCCATATAGTTGCAAACCAGAGGGAGAGACCATATGCAGGCTAGTTTCATACCAGGAAAGCTTCTAGGCAGGAGTGGAGGAGGTGTGTAGCATTACTGAACCTTTGATAAAGGTTCTTCGATTAGTTGATGGAGACAAGCCCACAATGGGCTATTTGTATGAGGCCATGGATAGGGCCAAAGAATTTATTCACAACTACTATGATGATAAGGGGGATGAGGGGTTTCAGAGACAACAATTCATATGGGAAGTGATTGATGAGAGATGGAACAATACACTCCATTGTCCCATTCATGCTGCAGGGATCTACCTAAACCCCACATTTTCTTACTCCTGTGGCTTCTTATTTGACGACGAGGTCATGGATGGATTCTTCATTTGGTTCAGAAGATGGTGTCATCTCTGGTAGAACGTGCATAAATCTCCAAAGAAATGGAGATATAGAGGATGGCAGGTGGCAGCTTTAGCTTTTACATGGCTATTGTGGATAGGAAGACTAAAATGCCAAGTAAGCTTTAGTTTGTTTCAACTTTCATTGTTTCTTCATACTTTGCTTCAACTTTCAAATTTCATTTTTTTCTTATGTTCATCTTATTTGTTGTAGATTCATGGTGGAGAAGCTATGGTGGCAGAGTACTCAATCTCCAAAGGCTTGCCATTCGAGTGCTCAGCCAAACATGTAGCTCCTTCGGAAGCGAGCGCAATTGGAGTGTATTTGGAAAAATACACACCAAAAAGCGCAACAAGTTAAAAATATTCCAATTAGTTTTTTGAATTCATTAAATAATAATTTTTTATAATTATTAATTTATTATTTATAATTTATTAATTTATGACCCTTGTATAGGTTGGAGTCCCATCAACTTAATGACATGGTCTACGTCTACAACAATCTTCGATTGTGGGTGAGGCAACTTGAGAAGACACATGATGTGGAGGCCATCTCATTGGATGGGATTAACACCTCTGCCGCATGGAGGGTTGAGGCCGAGAGGCCTGTCATGGAATCAACCCTTGATTGGTTAGAGGAGGAGGAAGTGGAGGGGGTAGCAGTTGCAGAGGAGGAAGAGGAGGAGGAGCAATAGTAGGAGGAGGTGACACCACCTACCATGGTCACTAGTACAGGATATGGTCTACCTCCTATAGCTCCTAGTTCTTCAGCTTCTAGAGCACAATAGAGTCCACTACGAGTGCCAGCCCCTTCTTCATCTAGAGGGAAAGCTACATTTTCTCGCAAGAGGGCAAAGGAAATCAATAGTATTAGTTAATTGGTTCATTTCATTGTATATGACATTATGAATCATGATATGAGATACACTATTATATTTTTTGTTGATAATTTGAGGATGAGTCGGGACTTAGGACTTAGTATTTAGGACATGATTTATTGTTATGTGTGATGTAGCATTAAACATGATATTACACATCTTATATATTAGTTCTCTTTTCATATATATATGTGTCAATGCATTTACTTTATGTTGTGGATGCTTTAGATATTAAAAAAATTGAAAAAAATGTTTTTTTTTTTGTATTTGCCGATTTTTTTTATGATTTTTTCCGATTTAAGAAGAAAGACCTTCCCAAATTTAATCCTGATTGTGATGTTCGCAACATTGGTGGACAATAGAGCGTCCAATCACATGACGGGGATGAGGTCAGTGTTCCACAGTATTCAAAGACAGACTCAGGCTGCCATGTTTATTCCAGGGTTGATGGTACATGTGCTCTTAGTATTAGTCTTGGAGGACGTTGGATATAAAGTTTTGTTCTTGGATGGACATGTGCTTCTATATTCAGAAGGAGCGACCTTGGATGCAGCTATAGTGCTTGGCATCAGATAGGGGCAATCGTACAAGTTGTTGGGACAACCTATGGGTATATCGAGGGGATCTTGGATACAGAACAAGTGCCAGTTGCCATGAGCGAGTAGGTGGCGAGGAAGAGTGATTCTTTAGGTATTGCCAGGAACCTCAGCTGGTATGATATGACATTAATGGATACTTAGGATTAGGATCCTCTGAGCATGGTTGGATGTGACAGGTTCTCAGTTCACATTTTAGATCAGGTAGTAGGACAAGCTTCAATGTAAGAGGGAGCAACTACAGATATTGAGATGGGCCTAGAGATAGATTCGAGTGGAGGAGGTTATTCCAAAAGTACCTCCCTCACTAAGAGGGAGTGTCGAGCTTTGTAACTCGGAAGATACTTGTAGTCTTGTGTCTTGAGTGGAAGGACCTTGATTTTTCTCATTAGGGGTTTACATTCAACATGTAGAGTGTGAAAGTGAGTTGCACACAAGTTGATGTGTTGTGTGTGACATGCATGAGATGTGCATGTAAGGAAAGCTAAATTTATGACTTGTACTTGCATTAAAGTAGAGAAAGCTAAAGATAGGATAGTTAACTAAAATAATGCTACTTATCTTTAGCTAACTTAACGAGCTAATTTTCGATGTCAATCTTAGCTTAGGAAAGTTATAAATTGAGCCTAATGTGAGGTGCTAAGATACAAAAGTAGCACAAGATTAAGAGAGGCTTCTTAGTGAGCATGTGTTGGGTCCGAGAGAGTGTAGTGAGACTGGTGATCAATATTGTATTTTCTCAGCTAGGCTATTATCCTTGTTATGGGAACCCAAGTAAGTTCCGTGATTAATTTATTAATGAAGAACTAATGATTGGGTAGAAATATGTTTATGTTTGTGTGATTCAGATTGAGTAATATTTTTTGCTTCTGCTATATTTTTTGTGTTAGGAATTTGGTTGTGTATTCATTCTGCTTATTAATTTTTGGGAATAGAATATCGGGTGCTGGGTTCTGAAAGCCTAACATGTGATGCTTCATACAAGTAAATTCTTCATTAAGAAACTAAAGCATACACCCATCAGATCCAATTAAAGCTAATAAATTACATGCACATTGAATATATCACTGGAATCTAGTTTATGATATTTTTTAAAGGTAATTTCCAGATTTGAACAAGTGGTTAAACTTATTAAAACTTGTTAAACTTATTTAAAAATATGAAGTAAATAAACAATAGGTAACTTGCAAATTTGATTTTAAATGTAGAAAATTAATTTCCGTATTTGCTTAATGTAAAGATAACTGAAGTGAATGATATACAATTGAAGAACTTATGTCCAACCCATAGTTTTGATTTAAGAATGAACTTGAAATGAAACTCCAGAATTATGGTCAATAAAATTAAGTTTAAGTGAAATATTAGCATCTATGTAAAGAATTTACACTTGAGAATCCGATTTATGATATTCAGAAATTTATGTTAGTTTCACATGACAAAGAAAAGTTAATAATTTTTTTTTCTTTCTTTTTAAATTTTGAATGGTGGTAGAAGGGAGGGATCAATTCCCATTAAATCCTAGGGCTTATGGAGCCATGAAAACAATCTAAGAGAGTTGTTTTTCTAATGCAGTTAGGGATGGAAAAGCTACATAAAGTATGCTATAACCATCCTTAAAGTGCTGAAAAGTAATGCAGGAAATTCATAAAGGCAGGCTTCTAAAGGGATGCACCACCTTCAACGAATTGATTTTTCTCAAATGCAAAATAAGGGCTTATGGAGTTGTGAAAATAATGTAAGGGGTAGTTTTTTATGCAATTAGGGATGGGAAACCTGCATAAAGTATGCTATATCCACCCAAAACATGATGGAAAATAATGCACAAAACTCATAAGGGTGGGCTTCCAAAGGGATGCACCTTCAACTAGTTACTTGATTTTACTCTAGAATTTGAAATAATAAATCTGCAATTAATATGGCCGCTACCCACCAAAATGGATTAACCCTATAGGAGAACTTTTTCTCCTATCTTGGATAGCCAACCAACCAACAGTGCTACACATTTTCTCATTGATGATGCCAGTTTCCTCCACCGTTTGCCCTAGTCATACACCTCTCGCCATCCGACACTCCTCTTGGATGAAGGTGGGCTACCACTCAACTAGTACTTTAATCATTTTGTAATAGAGCGCTTTTATGTAGTGTTTTTGGCATTTAGTATAGATAAAAGGTGATCTGGATGATTCACTGACATTGATTGTAACTTGTTCTCTCACCTTACCAAAGGGGGTAATCTTTAGCCCTAGTCCAGTGGGATTGTTACCACAAAATCTAGGAGGCCTTGGAGAGGGAAACCCTACAAGACAAAAGCTAGACAAAGTGCTAACAATGGGGTAGAGGCCCAATGTCGCCTTAGCCAAAACCCCGTGCTCTTTACAGATTTTCATTGATGGGAGGAGTCTTGGTAGGAGGGAGATCACTTCTATCATAGATAAGCTATGGATAAGGTATGAGATGATCTCATTAGAGCTCATTCAAGAGAGGCACAATAAAGGTACAAAGCTCCAAAGAAGCAAATCACTCTCAAAGAAAAGCCCTAAAATAACATACCTTTTGGATTAGATTGCCCACCTTCTAACATGTGCTCTTGACAAATGTGCAAGGAAACATATAACTGATGGCAGATGCAGGTGGCAGAGATAAGAATGACACATCACATTGTCTACTCGATGGCTGGCGGGGGCTGTTGATTGCTGGCTGGAAGAAGATAATTAAGAGAAAAATCCTCTTAGGGGTGCCCACTTTTGGTGGGTTACATCTGGCTCTAACTGGGACATAATCTCACCATAGAGAACATGATACATGTACTCGAACGAGAGTTCATGAGAACTCTGTCAATATCCTGGGACGCAAACTTGTATCCTGCACATCACAATACAACTATTGGGAGCATGTGCACTGGGCGTATTTTCATCACCCATGTTTTTCATCAAATACTAAACCATACAAAAAAGTAAATCTATTCTAAGTGCAATCTAATCTATATGCAACCTATTCTAGCATGACAACATAACATGATGATATTAGCTATGAAAAAGGAAAGATGCAATGCATCCTACACTACCATGCAATGCGAACACACTATGCATGAACTAAGTGTAGTCATATAGCCAATGTAACCAACATATCATTAAATCAATGTAGCAACATTTGCCGTTATGAATGATTATGAGGTAGGGCAACAAAACATCACATCCTCCTTAGCAAGATGGTCTTGATGAAGTGGGAAGTGCGAAAATGAGAGAACCATGTATTGTGAAAAAGAATCATGGAAGAGGAAAAGGTATCCAACTTGAGCCATTGGATCCTTTCTTCCAACCAAAGAATGGAAATTTCCACAATCAAGCTCATGAAATTTTGATGAAGAACAACCTCAAGCATATCACTCTTATTGGTGTCCTTAAGGACATGCAAGGAGTGATATCTTGAAGGCGATGAAAGAGAGACAAGATCATCAATAGTGTCATATATCGAATCATTGTCAAAATGATGACCAATATCCCACTTTCCTTCTTCAATATGTAAAAATGAATCAATATTAACCACGTGCAATTCCCAAGGAGCCATTGCCTTGATCTTCGCATGACAATTAAACAGGAGTTGCCAGGGTGAATTTTAGGATGCCTTAAGAGATGCTTGCCTCACCCTACAAGCATTGACTTTGAAGTTCAATGAAGAACAAGGGCTTCGTTCTTCCAAAGGAGTCACCAAATAATAAGTTGTATTATCGTATGGGAATAAAACACATGCTTCGTGTCTCGAGCAACGATACCAAAAATGTTACCACAAAATCTAGCTGGCCTTGGAGAAGGAAACCCTACAAGACCAAAGCTAGATAAAGTGCTAACAATGGGGTAGAGGCTCAATGTCACCTTAGCCAAAAACCCCTGCTCTTTATGGATTTTCATGGATGGTAGGAGGGAGATCACTTCTATTACAGATAAGCTATGGATAAGGCATGATAATATCTCACTAGGGCTCATTCAAGAGAAAGGCACAATAAATGTACAAAGTTTCAAAGAAGTAAATCACTCTCAAAGAAAATCCCTAGAAAACAAGGATTAAGATTTAGGGCTTTGGAAGTTTTCGATGGTAATGGGTGTTCCTAAGGTCAAAACCAAAGAAAAAAGGTACCTTATAATGGATATTGGCTAAGACAAGGCTCATGAAACCTTCAAGAAAGTCCTCAAGTTGAGGGAAAAAGAAACTAGGGTTTCCCTCTTAAGGAAACACCTAGGGCAAGAGATTTTATGGATGAAATTTGAGTAGATGCCCACCAAATTGATAGGTCAGATGGCCTAGACCTATCTCTTGATGTTTAGGCTCTCAAATCACCAAAAATCCTCCTCCCTATCCTTCAAAGGATTGAATTTGAGAAGATAAAATTATGGAGAAAATTTAAGACTGATGCTCAAGATAAGCCTAATTTGTTGCTAAGGAGGCCAAACTTTGTTGCCCCTAGGTATCAAAATTCCAGCATTTTGATAAGTTACTGGAAACGCTACCCCCAATTCCAAGAAACACCGTTCAACATTTTGGATACGGAAACACGTACAAAGCGACTTGGAAATGTTTCCACCACGTTTCATTTTTTCGGAAACAACCATCCTGAGATTGAAAATGTTTCAAAGGACTTTCAATAAAAATTGACATGTTTCCAGAAAATTTGGATACATTTCCAAAAAATATGGATAAGTTTCCAAGTTTCCAATGTTCTAGGCACTTTATTGCAAGAAAATATTCCATGTTTGTTAGTCTAGAACATGTAAATGCAACTGAATTATTTGCAGACCTTTATATCCACTGGTTACAACTCAATTGAGAGTGAACATTTTTCTTGAAAAAGGATTCATGAAATGATAGAGGTATTTGCCAACAAGTTTTCAACAATTCCAAATCTAAAGGATGGAACCTAGAATTTGGAATGGAAACTCATAACGTATCTATGAAATCAAGAAGGAAAGTTGTTACCCACAAAGTTGGCCGGTGGAAGCAGTTTCTTTGCATTAGGTTAAATTTCTCAACATTTCTTTACTAGTATCATACTTCACAATACTTAATTGCTTAAATTGTGGCATCTTGATTCTTGGTCATATGATCTTAGGTTGTGAATAAATAAATCCAACTTACTTCTTTCTATAAATTTCAGAGCATCTCCTATTGTAGCTACTGGAATACAATCCAATTTATAGTGTGTAGACGCTGTTATTTACAATGATTAGATTTACATTATATTCTGTGATACTAAACAATATTTCTATGTCATGACTCCTTTAGAGTCTAGACCAAGGTACTGTGCAACATACTATTTATAAAGTCAAATTCACTATGTTGCCTCTGTGTTAGTGTTTTCAAATTCATTAGACAAATATATAATTTCATGAACTATTATGTGACTCTGAAAACAATCTCATATTCCTTTAAACTGTGAGTGGGTATTGACATTTTAATCAAAGGTGCCAACTTGAATGTTATAATAATCATTGATGATGATCATGTATTTTTAAATATAGAGTCTAGATTCTAAAGACTAAAAGACAAGTCTAGAGTCTTGAGTCTATATATATAATTCGTTTCCTTTTTGTATCGTATCCAAATTTTTAAAAAAATTGCCGTATTTGTTTCAAACCTCCTATTCGTATTTGTTCTCATATCTGTTTCAATGCAACTTAGGCATTAACCCACTTAATGATAAATGGAGTTCCTTGGGAGAGCTTTAAAAAGATTCACCAATAGGAATATTCGTTACATGTTATGCATGAGTAACATATACAACATTCATCTAAATAGCCTTCAGAAATTATTTTCAACAAATTAGGGCACAAACTGGCATAATCTAGAAGTACATTAGACATTAGACATTCAAAATGATAATATTTAACGAAGAGCACCTACAAGATAATATAAAATATACCCATCCATTTGCCAAAGAATAGATCTGAAGACAATCCAAATTTGGCTTCCACACATTAAAATGCATTTCAAGAATCTCCAATAGCCGCAAAGAAACAAGTGTGATTTCTTCCAAGAGGTCCAAATTGTCCAAGTGTGATAATGATTTGATCACAAATATATACATGTCCTACTAAGTTTAGGTCTATAAGCCCCCAAAATTATAAAATAATGTGAGACAAAGACTTTAGGTCATAGGCCGACCTAGTAACCAATGTGCAAATAAAATAAATCTCCAATAGAAAGGCTAGAATGTTGATGTATGTTGATTTGGGGTAGCATTGGATATGCTCTAGCCATGAAATTGGTGGACAGGCTAAAGCACATGAGATCTCCAAGACCCAGAAATGGTTTGGGCAGATTCTAACTGGTTTGGGGGATATTAAAATAATTAATATTTTTAATGGAGTTCCTAAGTCTAAACTTAGGAAAAATAAAATATTAATGGGTATTAATATAAAACTCGGTTAGAAGGTTCCAAAAGTCATGGATCAAGCCAAATCTAATCTTAGTTGTTGATTGTAGATTTATCTCGGCCGTTGAAGGACCAATGAGAAAAGTATAAGAAGAGGCTTGAGGGTCAGTTGGAGAACACACCAGAGTGATCAATCATTCATTTTGCTAGCGCAGGGTTGCTAAGCAAAAGTGAATCAGTGATCAGCAACAAGGGGTAGTGAGTATTGGACAAAGAGGCAGAGACAATATTGAGAGACCAGTGCAGAGGCAGGTAGAGCGAGAGCAGCAGCTAGTTTAGGCCACAAAGAGCCTAGCAGAGACAACGTAGAGGCCAGAGGGACTGCGTCATCCATGCAGAGGCTGCACAGCATAGTTTTAAAATTCGGCTGATTCGAAACGGAAACGGCCGAGTTGATCCGTTTCATTGGCCAAAACTGTGACTCGGTTGAAGAAACGGTTCAGTTGGTCGAGTCAGCCATGACTCGGCCAACTCGGCCGTTTCCATATTGACTCGGTCGAGTCATAAATAGCAGCCCATAACCCCATCCAAAACAACGATTTAACATTTTTTAATGAAATTTTAAGGTGTTTGCTGATTGGTTTGGACTCCAATGTGTTTTATGAATTAGCTAAATGTTATTTGGGGTCCATTTCCCCCTCCCAAACCCTATTTAACACGCTTAAATGCTCTCTACTATTGATATGCTATTCAAATTTCATGGTAATGTTAAATTCTTAAAGTAAAAGTGACGTTCTCCTTAATCTTCATTTTCATCCTTTTACTTAAATTTTTAACATTACCATGAAATGACTCAGGATGTTTGAGAGTGGTTTCGGCCTCATTGGATTTCATATGGAGAAAGTAGAGATTTTTAGATTTCATTCAAAATCCAGCAGACTTATCAGTTTTTCAGGATTTCATGATTGGAGGATTGCAATGTTTCCATTGAATTTTGTCATGTATTAGGGTATGGAACTCGTATTTAATCAAGAGCACCAATCCCTCTATGTACCTTGATGTTAGTGACATTGGTTGCCGAACCCCTCTGGGATTCGCTCCCAAACCAAGAGCTTCTGAAAATGTCGCTCCCGCTCCCGTTTTCGCTCTCGCTCCCCACTTTCGCTCCTGCTCCCAAGTAACATTGAGCTAGATGATGTTGGCAACTCTAGCAGTAGCCAGTAGAACTGGTCATAGACTTTTGTTGTAGAGGCCATTTATAGCCTCCTTGGTTATGTGTTTTTGTTTTGATCTCTATATCATCATCATGTATGTATTGGACAATGCACTGGGTATCATTTTGATATAATGGATATATTCATGAGCCTACTTTGATCATATGTTGTCTTCTATCTATATTCTAATGCTGTGTGTTTGGAAACATGAATGAAAATCTTTAAAATTATGTGTTTTTATAAAAATTAAATATTTAATGTATTTTTTACAACGACCGAGTCATTGAAATCGAGCCGGCCGAGTCGATACGGAGTCGGAGTCGACCCTCGGCCGAGTCGGAGTCGGAGTCGGAGTTTTAAAACACTGTTGCGCAGTGCCTCAGAGGGTTGACGCAGAGGGTCCTGGGGCTAACGGAAAGGCCAGAAAGGCCAACACTGAGCTTCAATTGTGCCAGAGAGGGTTTCGTGGGACAATTTTTTTGAATACCCGTTTCCGAATATAGAGGTATTGTTGACGTGTATTTTTCTCTGTCGGGCGAGCCAGTTAGGCACCCAGTTGTACTCAAGGAAATACTGCATAATAATAAACCTGAATAACTGCACCTGTTTTCTTGCATTGGGTTTTTCCAAGGACATTTGTCCAAAAATAACGGTGTCACTTGTGTGCTTGTTTTCTTTCAGTTTATGATCTGTAGATGTTGTGACTGTATTGTGTTTATTTCGGTATTTAAATGTTTGGAATAACTTGTTCAGAATTTACAAGTAGAAGAAATAAACCAACAAAATACATAGTAATTTTCTAACGGATAGACTTAGAAAATTCAACAATGTCATCTAGCCCTAGGCCATCCTAGGGCTGCGTTGAGGCCTGCTTGTGCCAAGATGTGTGAAAAAAACCTCTATAACAAAGCCCTAGGGGTTGGTCCCTAACCTTATGAGCAAATGATTTTCTATTCCCTTAAAGTGGTTATGGGGCACAATGTTGGTCTCATGGTTCTCTTGGTGATAAAATAGTCTGACTCTGCTCCAACGTTGAGGGCTTTGAGCATGATGCTAACCCTCCCATGTTTCAAGGGGTGAGACAATCCTCATTTGGGCCTCATATTAGCTGCTAAACCATGTGTACATTGCTAAGTCGAATGGGGCATGTTGGTCTAAGTGCATCATCTCATGAATAAAGTGGGGCAAAGTGCAGACAGCTGGGGGGTGTTGTAGGTGCCCATTGAATGGAATGTAGCTCTGCAAGCGGTAGGAGTCCTATGGCTCTCAATGCTTCACCTGTAGGGTGTCATAATGCTCCTCTAATGGACTTGGGGCCCAATTAAGTTGCCCAACCCATAACGGAAACCATTTTCCAATCACATACAATGTCTAATGTTGCATCTTTACTATTAGGTACAATAATCATTAACGCATCTAAATGGATCAAGATTGCTAGTCAATGGCAAATTGACACTTCATACGGGGCTTCCCTTCCAAATTTGGGGCTTTGATCACGTAGTAATGTTACCTCCCTAGGTAGGAGTGGCTAGTGGATGATCCTATTTGGTTTCCGAGCCCCCAAGGGGAAAGACATGTCCCTTGCATATCCTTCGATCAATGTGTCATGTGAGTAATGATAGAACGAAGGGGGACAAGGGGTATCAAGGCCATATGCCATGGTCAAAGGGGTAGCAATAGTGAGGAAATCCACATTCTAGGCATACAAATGTTAGGAGGGAGCAGTTGTGGATGCATGTGTTACCCCGACCTTTGTTTTCCACCCCTCTTGATCTTTCTTTGCTTTGAGCAGTAATACAAAGAAAGATTAAGAAAAGACAAAAGGAATGATGCGTAGCAGTGGTTACCCCCTTAATGGTGCGGGTGCCTATCAAGCTTTGAGACATGCAAGGGTTCCTTTTATGATGTGATGGGCAACATTGGCCCTAGGAGCTGGGTTGTGGCCATAATGATAAGGGGTAGAGTTCATGCTTGGCTTTTTCCCACTTGCTAATGTTAATGTACTGACCATCTTTTACATTTTAAGTTTTTTTTCTTTTTTGTTTCTTGCTTGTGGCCATGATATGCATTTTACGTCTCTTTTAACTGCATCAACCTCTCGAGGCAAAGTTTTTAGGTTCGACCTAGAGGAGCCATGGTCATGTGGACCCATAGATAGGAGGTGGAGTATAGGGCTCGTAATGTATTGGATGGAAGTGATAAGAATGTAATGGGGAAAACGAGACCACGCTATCTCAATCAGGGTTTCTCAAGTAGTGCCCTTCCTAAAGCCATGGACCATTAGGGGAGGTCTCACTAGACTAGAATTGAATATTAACCCCCCGGTTAATGTGAGGAAACAAAACCACGGTCAAAACCCTTCCTTTAACCAAGTTTCCCATAATCCATGCCAAATTCCCAAATGAAAAACAAGCATAAGCACCTGATTGCATAATGAATAACATACATTTTGGATCAAATTGCCCACCTTCTAAGATGTGCTCTTGACATACGACTGATGCAGGTCATAGGTGGTGGAGATAAGAATGGCACATCACATTGACTACTTAGTGGCTGTCAGGGTTTGTTGTCTATCGGTTGGAAGAAGATGATTAGGAGAAAAATCCTCCTAGGGGTATCCACTTTTGGTGGGTTACATGGACCTCCCCTAACATCTTGGGGTTATAGGAGGGGCACTAAAAAAATCTTGGATTGAAGAAGCATGTCCATTCTCCTTTTCCATACTTAAAATTTTTTGTGTCACATTATTTCATCTAATACCAACTCCATCCTTCGAGTTAGCTATCATTGATTTGTTGAGATTTGGCACTCACAAATCCACATCTTTGAATCAAGTCGAAAAATGTTGCCACCAAGGTTGAAAAATGTCCACAATGAAAGAAAAAGAAAAGTCAAAATGCAAAAGATGGCTGGGACTTAAGTTAACATGTGGGAAAAACCCTAGCATGAGTTCTACTCTCCTCATTAGCCATCACTTGGTTCCTAAGAACTTGATGCTCCATCTCATTAAAAGGAATCCTTGCATGTCCCAACTTTGATGAGTGAAAAATTGTTTCATCTTAAGGGGAAAAAAGCTATATCATAAAATGCAAGATTTGATCCTTGAGTTATGCACCAAATAAAAACCATTATTGAAAAGAAGTAAAATGTGCACCAGATGGGTGGATAAAGCAGACTAAGAGGGGCAACTCATGCCTGCACAATTGCTCCCTCCACTACATCTATACACTTAGGATGTGGACTCTCATTGGCTAGTCCCTAGGCCATGGCACTAGGCCATGAAGTCCTTCCCCTCCATTGCCCCCTACTTTCACAAACACTTATGGATTGAAAACACTAAAGGGGGGGGGGGGGAACCAATATTTCTCTCCTATTGTTATTTTTTCCGATTAGATCACTTATAATTAGAACACAAAAAGAACAATAAGAATAAATACTTTTATTAATATCTTCTTAACAATAAATCCAATACAATAATCTGTAGGGCTCCAACCCTAGATGAAGACACAAATCTTTAATCTCCTAGGCTCCAACTTGTAGTTTGCCAAGCATTGACTTGGACTTCCGAAGGCTCCGACCTTGTCACTTGAGGCACCAACTTCTAGGGCTCCAACCCTATCTCTGGTACAGGCTCCAACCTAGTCTCTGGAGGACTCCTATCCTCTAGGGCTTCAACCCTATCTTCCAAGGCACCAACCTTATCTCTATGAGGCTCCTACCTCTAGGGCTCCAACCCTTAGCTTCAATTTGTCAAGATAAGTTTGATGATTGTTCACGGCTCTCAATATCTTCTTCAACGAGCCCTGTCTATCTTCAACAATGCCTTCACTTAGTCTCCACGTCAGTTCATCAATGACAACCTTGTCTTACCATGAAGGTGTCGCCACTACTCTTCATATTACCCAAACACTTTCTCCAAGGCTACTACATGATGACTAATGCATCATGGTCTCCAAGATTAACTCTAAGGACAACTAGGGCTTCTCAACAATGTGTCTACAATAAGTTTCACTAAGCCTCAAACTTTGCACCAAATAATTCTTCCAAGGATTCTATAATGTACCTCAACACTGCTACTTCAAGGATGCTTCAATATGTCTGCTACAAGGATATCTTCAATTTGTCATCAACAAACTTCACTGTCCAAAAGGCTAAGTTCTTTCTTTGAAAGTCCGCTCCAAATAATGACTATAATCCTAGATCGAATCACAGAGAATAGGACAGGTTTGATCCCTCCACAGGTGACTCCTTCAGAGGTCTCGTCCCAAATGTTGAGGTCTGTTCACAAGTCTGTTCACAATGCCGAGGTAACTGCTTCAAAAGTCTGTACACAATGCCGAGGTCTGTTCATAGGTCTATTCATAATGTTGAGGTCATTATTTCAGAAGTTTGTTCACAAATCTGTTCACAATGTCGAGGTAAACATTTCAATGTTGGTGTTGTCTTCAACTCCCTTCAAATGATGACAAATGTAACCTTACTCGGTCTCCAATGATGTATTGATATCCCAAATGTACACTTGTTGTCACAGGAGTATCTGAATCACACAATTCTGAAATATGGAGCCTTGTCTGAAACTTTAATTCACTGTTCTGAAACCTTACTTAACTAGTCCAAGGCCTATTCCACTACTTGGGAACCTGTCCAACAAGGAATCCAAGCTACAACCCTTCGCACTAGTTTGAAACTTTTTTTTGGCTTCGAGGTATAGTCCTTGTCGCATGTTTTGTGGTATAGCTCTTGTCACAACTACAAGTTCAAGTGTATCAACTCCAGATTTTTCACCCAAACAAATCTTCAAAAATCTTCTTCAGTTTCCCTAGTTCACGAGGTGTGAATTGTGATATATCTCTGTATCTCCTTGACCGAAATTGATGATGGAGAAATGAAGTTCGAACACTTATTTATATGGATTCGATATAGAAATGAGGGGATGTGACTAATGGAGGGAGGCCAACTTGATGTGGATGGGCATTGAAAGCTTTAACATGACACAACTTTCAAAACTTGCGATATAGGAAAGTTCTAACGCAGCGGACACAATATTATATTAAAACATTATGATAAAGCTAATCAGGTCCGCAACCATATTGACAATCGAAGATTAGGTCTTATCGAAGGGTCTTATCGGAGGTGCCATTTCAAAAGTTCTGCTAAAGTGGCAGATGCAATTTGATAATTAATCGTTATTAAATCAAGTCGGGTCTGCATATCGGAAGTTAGAGCAAATCAGAGAGCGGGATCAGATGAAATCAGAAATCGGAGATCAGAGGTTTTGAGTGGTGACATACGATAAAAAGGACGATATGATGTAACATCGATATGATATTTCTCCGAAAGGGTTTTATTATAGCGTTGTGTTATATTATATGCGTTGGAACTTTGGTTAAAAGGTTTCCAAGGTCTATTACTCTGACAATGGATTATTATTCAAAGTCACATGATAATATATGTCTTCATATCATCTCTATGTCATCATATGGTCCTTCATCCATCATATGGTCTCCAACCATGTCATCATCAAGTGTAGTCATTCATGTATGTCATCTTCATGATATGGCATCTTCATAAGAACTTTCATCACTAGGGCATCTTCATAAGGACTTTCATTACTATGGCATTATGATTAATGAGCATCTTAGGGCAACATCACAGATCACAAAAATTTGCCATCACAAACAATGCCATATTGACATCAATGACAACCTTGACCAATAGTCTCCCCCTTTGTCATTGATGGCAATATTCTTTCCCTTCAACATTCTCTCCCCCTTTGACATCAATGGAAAATGGGTTACCCAAGTACTCCCCCTATCAAGTTGCTTCTTGATATGTTGCTCCCATCGTATTTTCTTCATCGTTGATAGTTCTCCATGATAGATATGTTTGCATTTATTCATATGATGAACCAACTCCCCTTGCTTGCATAACCTCCTCTAGCTCAAGAAAGATTGCTTGCCTTATGATCAAGTGGAAGACATCTTCACAATTTCATGAGCTACTCTCGAGAGATGATTTATCAAGATTGTCCATATATTAATATGACTCATCAAGGTTTTGATAGGGCTCTTCATGGATAGCTTCAGCAAGAATAGTCAAGAATCATAAGCTCCCCCTAACAGCATGCATGGTCTTCTTGTTGGAAGAATTTCATCATTAAAGCTTGGAATATCATATCTGCCAAAGATGTACTCATCAGATCAACAACATGAGTGGATGTCTTGAGTGTTCAAGAGACTTTCGGATCCAATTTGCTTCCTTCTCCATACTTGTGTAACTTTCTTTTCTTGCTTGGTAGACATGTTTTTAGCTTGTTAAGGGACCCGAGTCAAGTTACAATCATGAGCCATATGTCCAATGTTATGATGATTGAGGCATTCAAATTTGTACATAAATGAAGAGCATAATTTCCTCCTGCAAAGTTGCTTATGGGAAATTGACGGGGACCATTATATTTGTCCTTGTGGTATGCCCTACATTCCTTTGCCATGTGCCCAAAATTTGAACAAGAATAGCAATAACCAAATAATATACTTTGATACATGCAGGATGGAGATTGCCTTGATGTACTTCTGAAGTCATTCTGTCTTGGGATTCTTTGATCATTCCCATTGACTCTTTCATTCTTGACACCATTTGCATATCTTCTTATAGTAGGGTTTTTTCCAAAGTCATCTTGATCCTTCTTGCCTTTGCTAGAACTGGGGGCATCAATATTTCTTCCAGATTTCTCCACTCCTTGTTTGAAGTATTAGGGTTTGCATTATTCTTGCTTGAGGGTACACCTACATAGACAAGACCTGATTTATCAAGAGGAGATCTTTGATGACTTAGGATGTCATCTAAGGCTTGAGAACTCTTCAAGTTCTTATTTAGCAAGTCAACTTCGTTTTTAAGAAAGGCAATTTCTTCTTTCATTTTCTTGCATCCTTCATCCTTCTTTGATAGACTGATCTTCATTTCTTCCTTCATCTTGGTTTCTTCACATGATTGGGCCTTAAGTGAAGAGATTTCTAATCTTAATTTGGAGATGTCATCATCCTTTTCTTCCTTTTCTGCTTCATCAACTTGTCCTTCTATGAGTGCCAAAGCTACTGTCACCTTCTCAGCTCCTTGTTCTTGTTTCTTTGCTTCTCCTAGTTGATATTTAAGGGAGGAGACTTATTCCTTGTATTGATCAATTTGTCCTTTAAGTTTGTTCAAAGTCTTCATGTCTTTGTTTAAGATGGCTTGACAAAGTTTCTTCCCTTTTCTATGCCTTATCCAATTGATTTGTCATGGATATTACTTCTTCATGATGCTTCTTCTTGTTTTGATGAAATTCCTCCTTAAGCTTGGTGAGCTCCTCATCTCTTTCTTGAACTTGAAACTTGAATAGGTTAACTTCCTTGTCTTGTCAAGGTCATGGTCACAATCTTGTGATTGCTTCTTGAGCTCCTCATTCTCCTTTTTCAAATTGCTTATCTCTTCTAGGGCAGCGACAAGCTTCACCATGAGATATTCTTGGAAGTCATCTTTACTCTCTTCATCTTCTAGGTCTTCCTTGGCCTTGATGTCTTCACCCATGTTTTAGGATTCCTTAATGGATTATGGATTTCCTTCTTGCTTTCCATCATCTTCTTGTTTAGCAGTCATGGTCAATGCTTCTCTTGAGTGAAGATCTTGAAGTTTGTCTCGCATACCTTTTGCTGATGAACATTTCTCCAGTTTGGTCTTTGTAGCATCTGGTAACTCACTCAAGATTGCTTTCAACGCTCTTGCATTATATTCCTTGGATTTTTCTCCATCGAATTTTCAGTAATCATTGATTCCCAAACTTTGACACCTTGAGCCATTAAGAAATTCGTCATTCTCATCTTCCATATATCAAAGTTTCTATTGAGCAATGGAACTTTCCCAATTTGATTGTCTTCAGTTTTCATGGTTGAGGAAGATACATCTTTAGCAGGATTGGAGGCTTTCTTTCTTGGCTTTGCCATTTGTGTTCTAAGGTTCAACCTTCAGGTTGTTAGGCTTTGAGTGAAGGTACTGCCTCTGATACAAATTGTTGGAAACACTGATAGGGGGCGTGAATGAGTATTTCTTTTTAATTGTTATTTTTACCAGTTAGATCACATATAATTAGAACACAAAATGAACAATAAGAATAAATACTTTTATTAACCTCTTCTTTACAATAAATCCAATGCAATCTTCAATCTCCCAGGCTTTAACCTATAGTTTGCCAAGAATCGACTTAGACTTCCCAAGGCTCCAACCTTGTCACTTTGAGGCACCAACCTTTAGGGCTCCAACTTGGTCTCTTGAGGACTCCTATCCTCTAGGGCGTCAACCCTATCTTCCAAGGCACTAACCTTGTCTCTATGACGCTCCTACCTCTACGGCTCCAACCCTTAGCTTCAATTTGTCAAGATAAGCTTGATGATTATTCATGGCTCCCAATATCTTCTTCAACGAGCTCTGTCTATCTTTAGCAATGCCTTCACTTAGTCTCCACATCACTTCATCAATGACAACCTTGTCTTACCATGAAGGTGTCACCACTACTCTTCATATTACCCAAACACTTTCTACAAGGCCACTTCACAATGACTAATGCATCATGGTCTCCAATATTAACTCTAAGGACAACTAGGGCTTCTCAACAATGTGTCTACAATAAGCTACACTAAGCCTCAAAGTCTGCACCAAATAATTCTTCTAAGGATTCTATAATGTACCTCAACACTACTGCTTCAAGGATGCTTCAATATGTTTGGTACAAGGATATCTTCAAATTGTCATTAACAAACTTCACTGTCCAAAAGGCTAAGTTCTTTCCTTCAAAGTCTGCTCCAAGTAATGACTATAATCCTAGACTGAATCACAGAGAATAGGAGGTTTGATCCCTCCACAGGTGACTACTTCAGAGGTTTGTTCACGGGTCTGTAAACAACGTCGAGGTAAACACTTCAATGCTAGTGTTGTCTTCAACTCCCTTCAAATGATGATAGATGTAACCTTACTCAGTCTCCAATGATGTATTTCTATCCCAGTTGTACATTTACTGTCATAGGAGTATCCGAATCACATAGTTCCGAAATATGGAGCCTCGTTCTGAAGCTTTAATTCATTGTTCCGAAACCTTACTTCACTACTTTGAGGTCATACAAATCCGAGGTCATACAGGCCTGAGAATTAATCTTTTCATAGGTCTGAGGCATGTTCCATTGCTTGGGAACCTGTCCAACAATGAATTCGAGCTACAACCCTTCACACTATTTCGAAACTTTTTTTCTGCTCTGAGGTATAGTCCTTGTCGCAGGTTCTGTGGTATAGCTCTTGTCACAGCTGCAAGTCTGCGTGTATCAACTCCAAATTTTTCACCCAAACAAATCGTCAAAAACCTTTCTTGATGTCCCTAGTTCATGAGGTGTCAACTGTGATATATCTCTGTATCTCCTTGACCGAAATTGATGATGGAGAAATGAAGTTTGAACTCTTATTTATATGGATTCGATTTAGAAATGAGGGGACATGACTAAGGGAGGGACGCTGACTTGATGTGGACGGGTATCGGAGGTTTGGGTATCGGAAGCTTTAACATAACACAACGTGCAAAACTTGCGATATAGGAAAGTTTCGACACAACGAACGCGATATTATATTAAACGTTATGATAAAGCCAATTGGGTCCGCAACCATATCGACAATCAAAGATTAGGTCTTATCGGATGTGCCATTTCAAAAGTTCCGATAAAGTGGCGGATGCGATTTGATAGTTAAATCGTTATTAAATCAAGTCGAGTCTGCATATCGGAAGTTAGAGCAAATCGGAGATCGAAGATCGGGTTGCAGATTGGAAATTGGGATCGGAGCAAAGCGGAAATCAGAAATCGAAGATTGAAGGTTTTGAGTGGTGACATAACAATAAAAACGCGATATGATATTTCTCCGAAAGGGTTTTATTATAGCGTTGTGTTATATTATATGCATTGGAACTTTGGTTAAAAGGTTTCCAAAGTTTATTACTACGACAATGGATTATTATTCAAAGGGCCGATTAAAGCCACACGATAATATATGTCATCATATCCTCTCTATGTCATCATATGGTCCATCTCATCATATGTTCTCCAACCATGTCATCATATGTCATCATCAAGTGTAGTCATTCATGTATGTCATATTCTTGATATGGCATCTTCATAAGAACTTTCATCACTAGAGCAACTTCATAAGAATTTTCATAACTAGGGCATTATGATCAATGAGCATCTTAGGGCAACATCACAGATCACAAAAATTTGCCATCACAAACAATGCCATATTGACATCAATGACAACCTTGACCAAAAGACCTTGGAAATGCCACATCCCCTTAGGGCCGAAAGCACCTAATAAGTTTGACTGTTTGACTACTTAGCCATCCCATGAAAGGTAGGGAACACTTTTATGAGAGCTGGCCTAGTTGATATTTTTGTTGATTTTTGGAGAGGCATTGAATAGGTGTTCTAGTCTCTAAGGTGTCAGAGAGGCTAAGGAACACGAGATCTCCAAAACTTAGAAAAGGTTTTGAAATAAAACACTTAGAAACCTCTCAAGTAAATTAATTGATCAATAAATAAAAATTTCCTAAGTCTAACTTAGCAAAATTGATTAATTAATGGGTATTGATTGAGGAAATCGATTTTGCTCTAGAGACTTCTAGAAAAGTGACTTGATGGAGTTAAGATGATCTGAGCCATTTATCATGATTAGATCTTAATCGTTGATGCTCCAGCCAGAGATTATAAGAACAGGTCAAAGTGATTAGAGAAGACACATCAAGTGAGCAAGGTAGTTCGAGCCAAGGGAGAGATAGTAACGGGGGTTTGCAGTAGCGAGAATTTCTAGAGAAATTTTCAGTAATCCAGAGTCAGGACAGGAGGCTGAATTATCTAGTAGAGGAGGTCGTATTCTGCAGTGCGAGTTGCCCAGATTGCTAGTGCTAGTTGTCAGAAGGAGGATTGATTCAGTTGCTAGTGCCAGGGAAGAATGAAATTCCCAAGACGCTGCAGTGTGCATTTCTGGCCATTGGTGCGAGTGCCAGGGAGGAGTGTGAGCAGGCAAGGAGAGGCCAGATTGATTTGTTGAGAAGGAAAAGAATTTTCCCAGCATTTTTCTAGTTGAGATAAATTGCCAGAGCTAAGACATGAAGGTTAGCAGTTGTAACTCTCTATTTTTGCTGCATAATATTAAAACTCCCATCTGCTACACTAGTTTTCCCTTCGGGATTTTTCGAGGGACTTTTGTCCAAAAACAACGATGTCAGTTTTATTATGTGTGCATCTATTTCTCAGTTCCAGTTTTTATATTTCCGCAATGGAATTTTATCGTGAAGAATTGCAGTGTGAATTATTCCAGACCCCTTAACTGCAGATCTGTAGGTGAATAAAGCTAACTGCTAAATATGACCCATTTTTAGGATTAATTTGCTGGCATACAGTTGCCTGGGTAGGTCTCTTAAGTCTGGGAACCATACTATTCTGTTATCTATCCATTGTAACCTGCTGCCAGATGAGAGCCATCATGATAGCCAAGCCTGTAATTCTGGATTTCTACTTCCAGTCTTGATTAAATATCTTTGTCGTAAGATCTGCGATTAGATTTCTTGCTGGAGATGAACAGACTTGAAGGATGACCCTACTATGCTGAAGAGAATATTGCAAATGCCAAAAAACACATGCATTTTGAGGGGCAACATGCTTATATCATCACACATTTGGGGATGTGGCTTCAATTAGCTCTGTAACTTCACCTCACTGTCTGTACTGGCATCTTAACTTAATGTTGTAGTTCTTCTCATTGCAACTAGAACTTTTGGCCTTCATATAGTATAACAAAGTCTACAATATATATAGTGAAATTTTTTGACTCCAACTGCATGAAATCAAACCTGGTCATTGGCTAGACAAGGCTGACAAACTATTTAGGCTTTGTTGATGACATCTCAGATCATATATTTGTATCAGATTAGTTGCACCAAGGGCGGCAATGTACTCTAGAGCCCGCATCTTTCAGCATGTAATGCTAAAAAAATAAAAAACAATATAGACACTATTTCTTTTGATTGCAATAAGCTAAATAAAAACGTTGGCATATTATTTAAACAACTATAAATTATCATAGGTTCATTTTAGCTTGTATCTATTAACTGTCAAGAAGGCTCAAAAACTTCGAGGATTGCACACATCAAGTTTTACATATCCCTTTATTGCGCTTAATAGATCCAGGCCCCAGGGTTTAATATGGATCTATGCTAGTGTGTAAACTACAATAACTTATTTTGATGGTATTAAGATGGTCTATCAATTTTTTTTTGTCTTTTCATTTTGCTTACTAATGAGTAAATGATGCAGCACTTTCTTTGCTACAACTACCAAATTCTCAAAGAAAGAAAAACCAGGCAACAATGGGACATAGGGAGCATGCTTTCCAATTGAAATATTGATATGAAAATTACTGATACACATGTGATACAAATGAAGTCAAATTTTGATAAGCTGTTACGTACTTCCATTGAGAAACCCTCTCATCTAGTGCCAGATCACCTCATTTGACTAAGTCGTTATGTTTTTTCCTTCAGCTCTTGCGGCCTTTCCATGGCATAATTTTTCTTTTTAAAACACCGTTTATATTTTCTTTAGATACAAAACACGACTATTTGTCATGGCACATTGTGTGATGCATTGACGAGTCAGTGCAATAACATAGTTCACGTGTGTTTTCTTACAAAATTCCACTTTTTCATTATTGCCATTTGTTTCTGTTCTCATATATGGTTTTGAAGTGTCTTACTATAGTCAAAATGGAAGTGTAAACCAAATGCTTCAAAACATTAAAATACAAGCAACTGTAGCTTGTTTATGCCATGCCTTTAATTGTAATAGCCATTTTCTTGTCGCAATTCAATTTAAGGTCCTAACGGGTATTTTCTTTCACTTCGTTTTGCAGATTGAGTTGGTGTTCAAGGAGCAAAATCTTCTACATGGATATGATATGGTTGACCAGTTTTGTGAATGCATCCTAAAGCGACTTTCCTACATCCGCAGACACAAGTATGATTTTTTTAGATATACGTTATTGATTTTCAAAGTTCAACATTTAATATATTTGTGAAAAAACAATTTGGCAGTTACGTCATTGATTGTAGCCTTATTATGTAAGGTCAAAGTGCATATAGAATATAGAACCCTAACAACAAAACACGGATTCTCTATCCTCTTCAATGATGATGGTAATAGCATGTAATGAACTTAAACACTAGTAGTTAACTTTTGTTGAAAGATTGACAGCTGTAATTTTTACATTGCAACAACACCTGTAAGAAATGCCCAGATTGGTTATCACGCTTGCTTATGTAATTGCTTCTTAATGACTTCATGAGTTCTCTCATAAGCCAATGAAGTCATGATCACTACAGTTCCAGACTATAATGTTGTAAAAATACAAATGTGTGTTGTGAAACATGTCTACCACATATACATTATTGTATATTTTTCTTCTATTTCAAGAAAGAATCCTTGATTTTATTGACCTATACACATCGATCCTACAAAATCAGATTTAATGAGCTTGTACTTTGCAACTAAACATCAAAACCAATAATCTTGCAACCCGATATATGGTTTCACGTTTTCTTTTTCCAAAAATAAAAATTGTAATTTGCTATTTCAAAGTAGAAATTAAAATACTGTTAATTTTAGGATAACAATGTTATGTTCTATGCTTAGAGCAATTTTACTTTAATTTTTTTTACTAACCCAATACCATATCCAGTATAGAAATCACATCAACATGATAGTAAAATGCAGATAGAACATAAACACTAATAGTAGAAGACAAACCAACACAACAGGACACAAGATATGGCACCAGCCAGGGACAAACCCCAATCTGGGGAAACCCTTGATCAATTCTTCTTATAATTCTTCAAAAGTTCAACAGAGAGAGAGAGTGCAATTTACAATATTCACTTGCCCAAACTGATCAGTCAAAACAGCAGAAATAGAAAGTCCTAACCAGAAAGTCAATGCTAGTCAACAGGGCTGAAATTGACCTCCAAAACAGCTCAATCAACCTTGGTCAACTCGGCCTCCAACAGAAAGATAATGTAGCCCAAAACAGTCCGAAAATAACTAGTCAAATCTGGTCAACAAAAGTCAATGCAGCAACTTGAATTAGGGCAGTCAACACTGGTCAACGCAGAGGTCAAACTGCCTCGGATTTTGTGCCCAGAACAATGGCCTACCCAAACAGAAGTCTCCCTCACAAAACCAAAGTCAAACAGGGTCAACGCTGGTCAAAGTTAGCCTCTTGAAATTTCAGTCAAATCTAGTGAACGCATCAGCTAGAAAAGACAGTCTTCTTTTTGCACGTGTGGAGAGAGAGAGAGGTGCAAAAATCCATACCCAATCAAGATGAGAGAGAGATGAATGAGATAAGATGCCAAAATGAGGAGGCACCTTGTATTTATATGCAACGTTGAACGTTGGAGGAGGCTAATTTGATGGCTCGCCGACCTTGACAATTTGTCCATAATCAAAATAAATTCATAACTTCTTTTGTACATGTCAGAATTGGATGATCTTTAGATCAATCCAACACCCCTCAGAAAGAGAAATCCAAGAAAAATATCAGCTGCCTCATAAGGGATGTCTAAAGTGAGGTTTGGCCCTAGTTGCCAAATTTAACACTCCTTCTCAACTAGGGAGAACACCACCTGCCAAATTGTTTGACAATATGTACCATCCCTATCACTGCATTGCTTTGCTTTGCTTTGCTGAACCATGAAGAAAGAAGAAATGGTCGAGAATGTATCATACCATTCTCCATTGACTCGAAGTCAGTCTCCAACAATAGGGAGTGTGTCATACCACTCTTAACTGACCCGTAGTCAGTTTCCATTGATCCCAGATCAATATCAACATCCTAGCATAGGGAGTATGGTAGTACACGATGCGTCCATCGGTAGTACTATGGTCCCTATTCTCATTTTCGTACTCATTGGCTAGATGAGAGGTACTTCCCACGAGTCTCGGACTGCATGAGTAGGATTTGCCGGTAGGAGAAAGTGAACAATTCATCCTACTCATATGCCATAGGGGAGGGTGAACCACTCAGCCTATGCATATGATGCCATGGGGTATCACAAGGGAAGGTGAACCATTCACTCTGTACACAACGTACCACTAAGGGAGGGTGAGTTACCCTATGGTCGCTCATAGCTCCAAGAAGTACCTCAAGCCCCCCAAAGCTCCCAGAGCTCACTATCCATCTCATATAGGACCCTCATAAGAGGGTCTCTCCATGACTCCAAGTCGTTCTTGGAAGGTTAAGAATTTGACCTTCCCGAGGGGATTCGTTAGAATATTGGCAACTTGCTCATCGATCCCAATATGATGGAGCCTTATTGCTCCCTGCTGTACCATATCCTGGATAAAGTGGTACCTGACATCAATATGCTTGGAGCGATCATGAAACACGAGATTCTCATAAAGACGAATCCCACTCTAGTTGTCACAAAAGATCATGGTGGTATCCAACACATGTCCAAACAACTCACTCAAGAGCTTCCTCAACCAAAAAAACTTAACAAGAGGCTAAACTAGCAACAATGTATTTAGCCTCAGCGGTGCTTAAAGCAATCGACTTCTGCTTCCTGCTCATCCATGATATTGAAGCAAAACCTAGAGAGAAGCAACATCCTGATGTGCTTTTGCGATCCACCACATTGCTAGCCTAGTCTGCATCAAAGTAACCATGGAGCCTCACATTCCCGGTAGTGTATCTCAGCCCATAAGTGATTGTGCCTCAGAGATATCTCAAGGGATTCTTGGCAACAATCCAATGTATATGATGCGGCTCGACCATAAATTGACTCAATGTGTTCACTGCAAAATATATGTTTGGATGGGTGTTCACCAAGAACATTAGGGCGCCTATGAGTTGACAATACTCAGAAGGATTTCCCAAATCGGGTTTGACAACACTTCTGCATAACTTCTTGAAGTAAAGTTCCATCAAAGTAGTCACAGACTTGCAATCCACCATCCCAAATCTTTCAAGTAGCTTCACAACATATTTTCCTTGAGAAAGGAAAATCTCCCTTGGCTTTTGCCAGACCTCCAACCCTAGGAAGTAATGCATCAGTCCTAGGTCCTTCATATCAAATTTGGAAGCCAACTCTCCCTTACATTGATGAATAAGAGGCTTTGCACTTGTCAGAAAGAGATTGTCCACATAGAGTACCAAGATGAGAAGTTTATCATTCTCAACCTTAAAGTAAAGGTTTGGATCGATGTTACTTCTTGTAAATCCTAACTTCATCAGATAGCTATCGATCCTCTCATAGCAAGCCTGGGGTGCTTGCTTCAACCCATAGAGGGATTTCTTCAACCTGCATACATGTGTCTGACGATCTTAAACTTCAAACCCCTCAGGTTGTTCCACATAGAATTCCTCCTTAAGTAAACCATGCAAGAAGGTAGTCTTGACATCCATTTGGTGTAGATTCCATCCTTGTGAGGCAACAAAGGCTATAATTGAACGGATGGTGGTGTAGCGAGCAAAGGGTGCAAATATCTCATCATAATCTACACCTTCCTTTTGAGAGAAGCCTCGATCAACAAATTTGGTGTTGAACTTCTCAGCACTTCCATCAACACCATGCTTGATCATGTAGAGCCATTTAGAGGTGATAACAGATTTGTCGTGGGGTCTAGGGACCACATCCCAGACATCATTCTTCATAATTGACTCGTAATCTTCGTTTATAGCATCCTTCCATACTTGTTGCTTCACAACTTCTTCAAATGAGCAAGGTTCAAACTGAATAATGGTGCTCATAGTAGTTATGTACCCTTGGTACTTCTTTCTATCACGAAATGTCCCCCTCAGTGCAACATGTCTCTCAGTGTCTTCGAGAGTTTCCCTCAACCATGAGGGTCTCCTTTTGGAGGAGGAGGGCTCATGAGGAGGAGGATCAATGGGATCCATCAGTTCTTCAACATCGGGCATCGACTCATCCTGCGAATCTCCCTGATTTCTTGCATTTGGTTCTTTGTCCTTCCTTGGAATAGGAAGGTTGCTAATCTTCCTTAGGGAAGCATCCTCATCGAAGGTGACATCATGACTGAACTCTACTTCTCTTTGACTAGGGACATAGATTCTATATGCCTTAGAAGTTTCACTGTAGCCAACAAAAGTTCCTTTCTTCCATGTGCCTCCAATTTACTTCTCTTTTCTTTCGGCACATGAAAGTATATGGGCTACCAAAAATTCTAAAATGAGAAACATCAAGTTTCTTATCGGTGAAAACTTCTTCGAGAGTTTCAGAGTCCAATGCTTGATGAGGGCATCGATTTTGAACGTACACAACAGTGTTGGCAACTTCTCCCCATAGGAACTTTGGAAGTCCTTGATCATGAAGCATGGCACGAGTGGCTTCTAAAATGGAACGATTCTTCCTTTTAGCAACACCATTTTGCTCAAGAGTATATGCAGTAGTAGTCTCCCTATTAATGCCAACGTCCCTACAATAGTCATTGAATTCATTTGACTCATACTCGGTTCCATTATTGGTCCTCAATATCTTGATCTTCTTCCCTATTTGATTTTCAACCAAGGCTTTGAAGGCACGGAACCATGAGAGTATTTTGTCCTTCTTCAAGAAATATATCCAAGTTTTGCGAGAGAAGTCGACCACAAAGACAAAATAATATAAATATCTTCCTAATGATGTCATAGGCAACATACCAGATAGATCAAAATGAGCCAACTGCAAAATATCTGTGGTCTTGCTATCACTTGAGGGGAATGGTCCCCTTGTATGTTTTCCCTCGGCACATGACATACACCTTCATGCTCTATTTTGATTTCGGGCACCCCTGTAACCATCTTCCTTGCATCAGGTAGAGCCATATAGTTCAGATTGAAGAGATGTGTCGCAAGACATGGCTCCCAGTGGACTTCCTCCAACTTGATACAAACTGTCAACCCTAAACCTAAGAGTAAACGCTTCTTTGAAATTTCTTTTCCACACGTACCTTTCTATCGATGAATGCCACCTTGAATCCTTTGTCTTCCATTGCCGAGATAGACACTAGATTCTTCTTTAGATCAGGTACATATAGTACTTCTTGAAGATGAATGGTGTTACCTTGATTCAATTGAAGGGTAACATTCCCAACTCCCTTCATGGGATAGGTGGCATTGTCTCCAAGGATAGTTTCCAAATTTGTATCCTTCTCTATCAGATTTGGAAGAGCTTCCTTGTACTCGGTGAATTGCCTTGAGGCACCACCATTAATCAACCAATTTCCCAAATTTCTCTGGAGCAGACACAGTAGAGAGGGAAGATATAAGATGAAATTCCTTTTGCTTAGAATTTACAACATTAGACTCATTATACCTGGAGTTTCTTGTTCTTTTAGAAGCTTGATCATTTCCATGTTGAGTAGTGGAAGCATTCCTTTTCCCTTTGTTGTTGAACTTGCCATTCCTTTGATTGTTGTTGTTGCCCCTAGAATGATTGTTATCATCATCATGAGATGTGCCCCTTCTCTTTGGACACTCCTTGGCATAGTGAGCAAACTTGTTGCAAACAAAGCATCTTCCCTTCCTTCCATTTTTGAATCCTGATCTTCCTAGACTTTGCTTCTTTGAACCTTCATTGTTCTTCCTCTTGGCATGAGCAGAGAATGCCGTAGTATTATTCCTATCGAAGGCATCTCCAATTCCATCATCCTTGTTTCTTCTTGAGAACATTTAGTCAGCGATTCTTCAAGACCTGGAATTCTGTCGTTATTGAGAATAGTAGTGTTGAACACATGCCATTTGGGAGGAAGACCTCCAAGGGAAATGAGAGTGAGCTCTAACTTCACCAATCGAAAGAAGATCATTTTTGATCTCGATAATCCTCATGAAGTAGGATTGAATATCCTCACCTTTTCCCTTCTTTATATCCTTCAGCTTGTTCTTGAGGAAAAGAATTTGATTTGCCTTGCTAGATCTGAACATGCCAACCAACATGTCATATATCTCCTTTGATGTATTCAAATCAGAGATGTAAGCAACTAAGTGCTTATGAATAGAATCCCTGATGATCTTCTTGGCTTTGACTTCACCCTTCTTGTACTTTGTCTTAGTAGCAACCGGTGCATTTGAAAGAGGTTCCAGAATCTTTCCCTGCACATAATCCATGACATCTTGCTCTTCTAAAGTCAAATCAAGAGACATCTTCCATGCATGATAATCAAACTTATCATGAAGCTTATCATCAGAGTTGAAGTAGGATGTGGAGGCCATTGAGACTTGTTCTTGATCAGTGGTTCCTCCTCTTAGTGATTTCTCTTCACTCTTGCTTGGGTTTTGTCTTCACCTCATCTCTGATACCATGTTAATTTTAGGATAACAATGGTATGTTCTATGCTTAGAGCAATTTTACTTCAATTTTCTTTATTAGTCCAATATCATATCCAGTATTAACCTTGCAAAGTGTGTTGACATGGTCCTAATTTCTATTTTATTTGATTTTGGAAAAGAGGAAGAAATCACCTGAATTAGAAAGTATCAAGTACAAAACAAAAGTATCAAAACCTAGCCATTGTATTTAAACATTATGTGTTTTGTTGTTCGGGGACGGGGTTGAGGCTATGCCTTGGGCCCTAGTCACCCCACACCCACGAGACTGTGGGTAGGGGAGCCAAGGGCTCAGGCTTAGCCTCAACCCAAGGTTTTGACACCCTCAACATCAACCACCAGATCACCGCATGTAACCAAAGCGGCAATAGTTAAGGGGCCAACGACTCGGCCTAACCATTGGAGCCCCCGTTCTGTTGTCGTGTGGTCCTGTGGCGGCATACGACCCCAGTCTAGCCCCCATTTTGTAGCACCTCTACCTAGCACCCAAAACTTCGCGTTGTGGTCACGTGAAAGGCCATATGGAATGGGATGGGGCCTAGCCTTCGCGCCCTTCGCTGAGCCCTTCGCTATGGTCCCATGCAACACGCCATGACCTAGGGCCGAGCTAAACCACTAGCCCCTTAACTGTTGGCGCTTTGGTTACATACGGTGGTCCGGTGGTTGATGTTGAGGGTGCCAGAATGTTAATTTTTGGTATTTTCTATGCTTAAGAGCAATTTACTTAAATTTCTTTATTAGCCCAATATCAATATCCAGTTTAGCAATCACATCAGCATGATAGTAAAATGCAGATAGAACATAAACATAAAGAGTAGAAGACAAGCCAAGACAAGAGGACACAAGATATGGCACCAGCCAGGAACAAACCCCAATGTGGGGAGACCCTTGATCAATTCTTCTTATATTCTTCAATAGTTCAGAAGAGAGAGATAGTACAAATTTACAACTCTAATAATTTATGACAGCAACAGAAAAAACCTAACCAGAAAAGTCAACGCTGGTCAAACAGGGCAAAATTCTTCCTCTAAACAGCTCGTTCAAATCCAATCAACTTCGACCTTCAACAACAAACCCAAACAGTTCGAAAAATTCAGTCAAACTTTGGTCAATTAAAGTCAGCAACTATGTCAGTCAACGCTACCAAACAGTCTCTCTGCAGCTTAGTCAACGCTGGTCAACGCAGTCAACTCCTTCCTTCGCACGCATGAGAGATGGCTGCCCTAATCTGCATACCCAATCAAGTGAGGAGAGAGAGATGAGTGTAGATGAGATGATGAAATAATGACTTGAGGTCTCCTCCTTTTATATGCCACGTTAAGGATGAACTGGGGGTAAAAATACTTGTTTTGCTTGTTGGTCGACCTGGACAATTTGTCAATAATACAAATAAATTCATATCTTCATTTTTACATGTTGAAATTAGATGATCTTTAGATCAATCCTACAACTCTCAGAGAGAGGAATCCAAGAAAAATATTAGCTATCATAAATAAGATGACCCATGTGGAGTTTGCCCTAGTTGCCAATTTTAACACTCCCTCTCAACTAGGGAGAACTCCATCTGCCAATCCGTACTATCTTTGCCATCAATTCACTGCTTTGCTTTGCTATGAAGAAGAAGAAGTGATCGAGAATGTATCATACCATTGTCTACTGATCCAAAGTCAGTCCCAGATAAAAGAGTGTCTTATACCACTCTTACTGACCCGAAGTTAGTTCCAATCAAAAGAGAGTGTCTCATACCACTTTTACTAACCCGAAATCAATTCCAATTGATCCCAGATCAATATCAGTGATCCTAGCATAGGGAGTACGGTAGTACACGATGCGTCCATCGGTAGTACTATGGTCCCTATCCTAATTTCCTTACTCATTTGCCAGATGAGAGGTACTTCCCATGAGTCTCGGACTACATGGGTAGGATGTCTCAGCAGGAGAAGGATGAGCCACTCATCCTGCCTTACATGTCGCCATGGGTATCATAGGGGAAGGTTGAACCACTCATCCTGTACACAGAAAACCACTAGGGGAAGGCTAAACAACTCACTTTGTACACAACAAACCACTAGGGGAAGGCTGAACCACTCACCCTATGGGTGTTCATTGCTCCAAGAAGCACCCCAAGCCCCCCGAAGCTCCCAAAGCTCAATGTCCATATCAAACAGGACCCTCAAAAGAGGGTCTCTCCATGACTCCAAGTCGTTCTTGGAAGGTCAGGAACTTGAACTTCCCATGGGCTTTGTCAGAATATCAACGACTTGCTCATCAATCCTAATGTGATGGAGTTTTGTAAAGCTCTGAAATCTTACAAAATTAACTAACAACACTACTGAGGATACTTACCTGTGCCCTTGCGGTTGATGATGCCTCCAACTCTCTGCTTCGGTTACGAAAAGACCGAATCCACCCAGCCAAACTGAGCAGAACATGGCTACTCAATCCAGTAAGCTTCTTAGTTGAAGCCGACTGTTCCCCCGTGCCCAGAACCTTAGAACAATTCAAGCTCTTCCTGTGGATAATTTTCGTGTTTATGATGTTCTTCCTCCTTTAGTTTTCCTTTCCTCCCTTCTTTTCTTCCTCTTTCCCCAGCGCCCTTCTTCAAATTCTGCTCCATGGTTTTATCTGGTTTCTTGGCGGTGGCCGCTCTTCCACCAGCAGCCCACCGCTTAACCTTCTGGTGATACCTTCCATGTCACGTATCCTATATAACTCTGTTATGGTCACGTATATAATTTATCTCATTTATAATTTAACTAATTATATTCCTTTATGATTTAATAAAGTACTTTTTAATATTAAGATTACAACATTATACTAAGTTATAGATAGGTCGTTACAAGCCTTATTGCTCCTCGTTGTACCATATCCCGAATAAAGTGGTACTTGATATCTATGTGCTTGGAGCGATCATGAAATACAGGATTCTCTAATAATCGGATCCCACTTTGGTTGTCGTAAAGGATCATGGTGGTATCCAACACATGTCCAAACAACTCACTGAAGAGCTTCCTCAACCAGACAGCTTCACAAGAGGCCATACTCGCAGCTATGTATTCGGCCTCAGCGATGCTCAAGGCATCCAACTTCTCCTTCTTTCTCATCCAGGATATCGAAGCAGAACCCAAAGAGAAATAGCACCTAGAAGTGCTCTTGCGAACCACCACACTGCCAGCCCAATCAACATCAAAATAACCATGCAGCCTCCCATCTCTGACATTGTATCTTAGTTCATGACTGATTGTGCCCCGAAGATATCTCAAAAGATTCTTGGCACCAATCCAATGTATGTGATGAGGCTCAACCATATATTGGCTCAACGTATTAACTGCAAAACACATGTTTGGACAGGTGTTCACCAAGAACATCAGCGCTTCTATGAGTTGACAATACTCAGAAGCATTTCCCAATACAGGTCCGACAACACTACCACATAACTTCATCGGGGTAGTCACAGGCTTGCAGTCTACCATCCCAAATCTTTCCAATATCTTCACAACATATTTTCCTTGAGATAGGAAAATTTCTCTTGCCTTTTGCCAGACTTCCAACCCTAGGAAGTAGTGCATCAGTCCTAGGTCTTTCATCTTAAATTCAGAAGCCAACTCCCTCTTACATTTGTGAATGAGAGGGTCTGCACCTGTCAAAAAGAGGTCGTCCACATAAAGTACCAGTATGAGAGGTTTATCATCTTCAACCTTAAAGTAAAGGTTCGGATCGGCTTCACTTCTATTGAATCTCAGCTTCATCAGATAGATATCAATCCTCTCATACCAAGCTCAGGGTGCTTGCTTCACGCCATAGAGAGCTTTCTTCAACCTACATACATGAGATTCCTGGAAATGAATCTTAAACCCCCTGGGTTGTTCCATAGTACTTCCTCTTTAATCGAACCATGCAAGAAAGTGGTCTTGACATCCATTTGATGTAGGTTCTATCCTTGTGAGGCAACAAGGGGTATGATCGAGCGAATGGTGGTGTATCAGACAACAGGTGCAAATATCTCATCGTAATCTACACCTTCCTTTTGAGAGAAGCCTCGAGCAAAAAAATGAGCCTTGAACTTTTCTGCGCTTCCATTAGTTCCATGCTTGATTTTGAAGAGCCACTTAGAGGTGATAACCGATATGTAATGGGGTCTAGGAACCACATCCCAAACATCATTCTTCATAATAGACTCATACTCTTCATTCATAGCATCCTTCCATACTTGTTGCTTCACGGCTTCTTCAAATGATGAAGGCTCATTTTGAATGATAGTGCTCATAACAGTCAAGTATCCTTGATACCTGTTTGGCTTCTTGCTCTCACAGAAATTCCCCCTTGTTGCAATATGTCTCTCGGCATCTTCGAGAGTCTCCCTAAGCCATGAGGGTCTCCTCTTGGAGGAGGAGGGCTCTTGGGGAGGAGGATCAATATGATCCATAGGTTCATCAACATAAGCCATCGTCTCGTCCTCTTTTTCACCCTGTTTTCTAGTGTTAGCTTCTTTGTCCTTCCTTGGGATAGGAAGGTTGTTGTTCTTGCTGATCTTGCTGAGGGCCATATCTTCGTCAAAGGTGATATCGCGAATTATCTCAACTTCCCTTTGACCAACCAAATAAATTCTATAACCCTTAGAATTTTCACTATAGCCCACAAAGATTCCTTTCTTCCTTGATGCACCCAATTTGCTTCTTTTCTCTTTCGGCACATGAAAATATACGGGACTTCCAAAAATTCTAAAATGAGAGACATCGGGTTACTTACCACTGAACATTTCTTCGGGAGTCTTGGTGTTCAAAGCTTGATGAGGGAATTGATTTTGAACATACACGACGGTATTCGCAACTTCAGCCCATAGGAACTTCGAAAGCCCTTGATCATGAAGCATGGCACGAACAACTTCTACAATAGTACGATTCTTCCTTTCAGCCACACCATTCTGCTCAGGAGTGTATAGTGTTGTAGGCTCCCTCTTAATGCCAGCTTCTCTGCAATAACCATGGAATTCATTGGATTCGTACTCTGTCCCATTATCAATCCTCAATACCTTGATTCTCTGCTTGGATTGATTTTTGATCATGCCTTTGGAAGTGATGGAACCAGGTGAACACTTCATCCTTCTTTTTCAAGAAGTAGATCCAAGTCTTGCGAGAATAATCATCTGTAAAGGTGAGATAATATAAGTACCTGCCCTTCCTTCCACCCTTAGATCCAGGCTTTCCATTGAAATGACCTTTAGACCCTGCGTTATTCTCCTTTTGGCATGTGCAGAGAAAGCAGTGGGGTTGGCTCTATTAAAGGCATTCCTTGTTCCACCATTCTTGTCTCTTCTTGAATGCATCTCAACATCAATTCTTCAAACCTTGGAGTTCGATCATTTTTTAGAATAGTGGTTCTAAATATATACCACTCGAGTGGGAGTCCTCCAAGGGTAGTGATAGTAAGTTCCCTGTTAGGAATGACCTCTCCAATCGAAAGAAGATCATTCTTGATCTTAGTGATCCTTAAGAAGTAGTATTGAATGTCCTCGTCCTTGCCCTTCTTAATATCCTTCAACTTATTTTTGAGAAATAAAATTTGATTTGCATCACTAACCTTGAACATGTTGACCAGCCTGTCGTAGATCTCCTTGGAGGTGTTCAAATTGGATATGTAGGCCACTAGATGCTTGTCAATGGAATCTATGATAATCTTCTTCGCTCTGACTTTAGCGTTATTTTACTTGGACTTCGTAGCAGTTGGTGCATTTGAAGGAGGCTCGGGGATTTTCCCCTTCACATAATCCAACACTTCTTGTTCTTCCAATGTCAAATCAAGAGACATCTTCCATCCATGATAGTCAGACTTTTCACAGAATTTGTCTTCAGCCGAGAGGTGGGATGAGGAATCCATTTAGCCTTTTGTCCTTGTCCAACTGTTTTCGGTGATTGCTCTTTCACTCTTGCTTGGGCTTTGTCTTCACCTCAGCTATCTCTGGTAATCTTATTCGCTCTGACTTTAGCGTTATTGTACTTGGACTTCGTAGCAGCTGGTGCATTTGAAGGAGGCTCAGCGATTTTCCCTTTCACATAATCCAACACTTGTTCTTCCAATGTCAAATCAAGAGACATCTTCCATCCATGATAGTCAAACTTTTCACGGAGTTTGTCTTTAGCCGGGAAGTGGGATGAGGAATCCATTGAGCCTTTTGTCCTTGTCCAACTGTCTTCGGTGATTGCTCTTTCACTCTTGCTTGGGCTTTGTCTTCACCTCAACTCTGATCCCATGTTAAGTTTTGTTATGTTCTATGCTTAAGAGCAATTTACTTCAATTTCTTTAGTAGCCCAATATCAATATCCAATTTAGCAATCACATCAGCATGATAGTAAAATGCAGATAAACATAAACAGTAGAAGACAAGCCAAGACAAGAGGACACAAGATGTGGCACCAACCAGGGACAAACCCCAATGTGGAGAAGCCCTGGATCAATTCTTCTTATATTCTTCAATAGTTCAACAGAGAGAGATAGTACAAATTTACAAATTTGATAATTTATGACAGCAGCAGAAAAAACCTAACCAGAAAAGTCAACATTGGTCATACAGGGCAGAATTCTTCATCTAAACAACTCAGTCAAACCCAGTCAACTTCGGCCTTCAACAACAAACCCAAACAGTCCAAAACAGTGTGAAAATTTTAGTCAAAGTCTGATCAACTGAAGTCAAACTGCAGCCAACAACTAGGGCAGTCAACGCTGCCAAACAGTCTCCTTGCAGCTCAGTCAACACTGTATAACACAGTCAATTCCTTCCTTCGCACATGTGAGAGATGGCTGCCCTAATCTGTGTACCCAATCAAGTGAGGAGAGAGAGATGAGTGAAGATGAGATGATGAAATAATGACTTGAGGTCTCCTCCTTTTATATGCCAAGTTGAGGATGAACTGGGGGTAAAAATCCTTGTTGTGCTTGCTGGTTGACCTTGACAATTTGTCAATAATACAAATAAATTCATATCTTCATTTTTACATGTCGGAATCGGATGATCTTTAGATCAATCCTATAGCTCTCAGTGAGAGGAATCCAAGAAAAGTATCAGCTGTCATAAATAAGACGACCCATGTGGAGTTTGGCCCTAGTTGCCAATTTTAACGCCTTGGGCCAGGGCTAAGCGTGAGCCCTTGGCTCCCCTGCATGCTGTCTTGTGGGCATGGGGTGACCAAGGGCTAGGTCTTAGCCCCGACCCCATCCCAAACAACAAAACACAATATTTAAATACAAATGCACCACCATGTATATTAAGAAACACCTTGCGCCCTAGTGGTAAGGAGCTGTGTTGCGGACTTGGAGGTCACGAGTTCGAACCCCATGAAGGCTAGTTCGACCATGAACCAAAATTTTGCACCAATAATGGGATGCCATGTGGCAACCTCCCATTGGGCCACGTGGCTCCCATTCCTAGGTCCACTTCACAATTGGAACCACCAATCAAATGCGCCCAAAAGTTAACGAACTGGAACCTGCCAAGTGTCAGTTTGTCATTGGGTTGTACCCTGCACAGTCACCCTGTTGTCTTAGCAGTACAGAATCCCAGTCAATTGCCCTGCTCAAATTTTAGTTGTTTCGCCAAACGGTCAACACACGATAACTTGAGCATACGGTGTCGGCTTGAAGTGAAACGAATGTCCTTGGATTCAAATGACGAGCACTTCGATTTGGTGCTAGTTTCAAGAATTTCTGGGCAATTTCATTTTTGAGCTTAAAATTGATCACCTGATCAAGGAGGGTAGAGCTTATGATAGAGTTTTTCACATGTGCTAACTTCTGTCCCGACCATCTTTTGCATTTTGAATTTCTTCTTTTCCTTTTGTTATGCCCATGATATGCTTTTCCATTCTTTTAGCTGCATCAACCTCCAAGGATTTTTTTTTTTTTTTTGTTCTTGTTGGCCCTACTCAAGGAGTGTGGACATGTGGGTGCATCCCAAAGAGCCAAAGGCAAGTTAGACCCAAAGAATGAATGTAGTATATGGGGTTTGTATTGTGGCATGGAAAGTGTTAAGTATGTTATAGGGGATAATAAACATGCTATCTCAAGCCAGGTTTTCCAAGTGGTGCCCTTCCTATGAACTTAAGACCTTACGAAATGGTCCCACTAGACTAGGGCTAAAGATTAAACCCCTTTATCAATACTAAATGCTCAAAACAAACAAGTAGAAGCACCTGATTGCAAAATGATCAAAGAACCTTTTGAATAGTAGCCCACCATCATCTAAGTGATAATGCTAGATGGGGATAGGCATGTGGTTGATGTAGATGGTGGAGGTACATAGCATATCATCATCAAATAGTAGTTGTCAAAGGTTGCTGGTTGGCTGTCAAATGTAAGAGAAAAAAATTCTCTTATGGGGTTATCGAATTTGGTGGGTAATAGCTGGGAGAGGGTAAATCTTAACATCAAGATTATGGACCCTATAATTTTGTTGTTGTGGTTTTATTAACACAAATGAACCATGTTTTTGAGGGGTGGGATTTCATGATTGAGTGTGAAGATTGTTATTTTACAAAACTAGTACCTTGAGTATGAGACATCGACAAAGATCTTATTCACCACCATATGAGATATTCTTATTATGAGTTGGAATAAAAGTTACACACCTTTGCATTGCGTGGCTCACTTGTTGAATCCCAAATACTATAGTAACAATTGAACCAATGGTGGGCTTTCACATCAAAACCAAGCTAGTCATCAAATCGATCAACTCCCTAAATCAAGAATTGGACTGGAACCATAAAAAAATTGGACCAAAAAACCAATCAACTAAAAATGACATAAGATATTCAAATTTTGAATAAAAACGTATATATTCATGTGCATCCATATGAATCCAAACCATGTATACACAAATATGCAAAAGTTGTCTTTTATATAGCAAGAGTGCATATAACCAAAAATAACACAACACAATACATCTTTGAACCAAAAATACATCAATAAAGAGGCTCTAATGGCCTCTAGCGTCATAAAAAAATCATGTTACAAAAAGTGCCTGCATATCATCAAAATCATTGCATATATTGGGATCCTTATCATCAACATCACCATCTAAGCATTAAAATAAGATATAAAAAGCTTAACATGTCAAATCAAGTTTTTGTATGAGGGTCCTTGCTTGCATTGTACAAAGCATGCTGGTTTGGCGAAAAATGCTAGTTTCAATCTGGTTCTTATAACATCGCTTCACATAGATTCACTCCGCACAAGGAGGAAGAGATTTCATGGGTGAAGATGGAAGCATTTGGAAGGATTATTAGGATAGAGCATCCCTTGATGTGGTGGAGGGGGGCTTTGTTGAGTATTCCACTAGCACTAGGAGATTTGGAGGTTATGATGTGCTCAAAGACAAGGAGGTTAAGGATCCTTAGGCTTGGTGGGCAACTCATGGGGCAACAAAATGCCCTTTTTTAGAGCATTTAACCATGAGGCTCCTCTCTCATTTTACTTCATCCTCTTCTTGCAAGAAGAATTGGAGCACATATGGGAATTTGTATAGTATGAAGAAGTGTAATACTGAGTAGTGCAGGGCAGAGAAAATGGTGTATGTGCACTCCAACCTTTGTCTTATTTACAAGTAGAGGGAGGAGTCGTTTAAGGGAAAGACAAAGATGTGGGATGTGAGGATATGGGCTTGGACAACAATGTTGAATTGGTGCTAGCCAACTTGGATCTTAATGAACTAGTGCTAGAGCTGGTCACTTTTGACGATGGAGATCCTCTTAAAAGGTCACCCTCCAGGACTATTGACAATAAACAATTACAAGATTATTCCACCTATGGTTCTAGTATCCGACGGGTTTTGTATTTTCCATTGGCATTCTCATCTATAGTATCAATGACTCAATATTTTGATTTTGATGGCATCATATGAATTAAATAATGTAGTTTATGGTTCTAACTTATAAGTTCTAAACTTCTATTTTATGACACACGTGTATCGAATATTCTATTTTCTTGTGTTTGATCTTCAATGTCATTGATGTAGTAACTAATTGAATCAATATTCTGTTAATGCCCGATTTTCTTAAAAAATGTTTTTTATGTCTATATTTCATTTTTGTATTTGTAATTGGTGTGTGTGTGTGTAATGTATGTACTATATATGTATTTCTTGAAGAAATATCTTGATATTCCATATGAGAAGTATTCATGTTTTGGTCCTCCTGTAACTGACACAAGGCTCAAAGCCATTAGAAGGATATACTCATAATGAGTGTAACATGTCACATGTAGGAATTGAACTGGGCGGGGAGGATAACAACATTTCTCTCAACCGCCCTAGCTACATCCAATTGACCATATATATATGTTCCTCGTCCTGTTTCTTGGGTCAATTTTTCCTTTGTTGGATACTCATTATTCTCGTAACTTCTATGTCCTTGTGTCATTTGACTTATATCAAGTGTGTCCATATGGAACCTCATCATGAGATATTGTTAAAATTGGCAACTAGGGCCAAACTCCACATGGGTCATCTTATCTATGACAATTGATATTTTTCTTGGATTCTTCTCTCCGAGAGGTGTAGGATTGATCTAAAGATCATTCGATTCCGACATGTACAAATGAAGATATGAATTTATTTATATTATGGACAAATTGTCAAGGTCGGCCAGCAAGCAAAACAGGCATTCAAACCCCCAACTCATCCTCAACGTTGCATATAAAAGGAGACCTCAAGTCATTTTCACCATCATCTCATCTCACATCTCTCTCTCTCCTCTTGTGATTGGGTACGCATATTTGGGCCGCTTTCTCTCACACGTGTGAAGGAAGGACGAATTTCTGTTTGACTGCGTTGACCGAGCTGGAGGGAGGTTGTTTGATTGAATTGACCTGTTTTGACTTCGGTTTGGGTAAGGTATCCCTGTCCTAGCAGGCTGCAGATCTGGGCACTAAAATTGAGGCAATCTGACCTCTCCTTTGACCAATGTTGACTGTCCTAGGGCTGGCCGCAGAGTTGACTTTCGTTGACCAGTTTTGACTGAACTTTTTCAGACTGTTTTGGGCTGATTAGACTTGCTGTTGGAGGCCAAAGTTGACTGGGTTTGACCGAGCTGAATAGAGGAAGAATTATGCCCTGTTTGACCAGCGTTGACTTTTCTGGTTAGGGCTTTTGCTGCTTTCATAAATGATCAGATTTGTAAATTGTACTATCTCTCTCTCTGCTGAACTATTGAAAAATATAAGAAGAATTGATCAAGGCTTTCCCCACATTGGGTTTGTCCCTGGCTGGTGCCACATCTTGTGTCCTCTTGTCTTCTACTGTTTATGTTTATGTTCTATCTGCATTTTTACTATCATGTTGATGTGATTGCTAAACTGGATATTGATATTGGGCTAATAAAGAAATTGAAGTAAAATTGCTCTTAACCATAGAACATACCATTGTTACCTAAAATTAACAGATATGCCTCTGGAAAAGCCTGTATCAAGCAAACAATACTTCTACACCTTTGTTATTACCATTTGGATTATGAATGGTGCTCGGGCAAGAGGGAATAAAGTGAATGAACTCCAAATCTCTCTTCGCAGCCTGTGGCTATAGCTGCCACTGAACCCCAAAATACTTCTGTTGTGCTAGCGAGAGAAGAAATGCCATGAAATGCAGATTAAGACCTGCATTTTCAGACAGTAACAGAAGGGAAAAATTCATATATGAAGAGATGAGAATAGTCATGATTTTTTGTAGAAACTCTTGAGCTCACGCCATTTACAGACAACTGCTTCACATAATGTGACTAATGATAATTAAAGCATATAATGACTTTCTCTAAGTTAAGAACTATGATGTGTAATTATTTACGTGTCACTAGAACTACATAGTGAAAGTTGTTAAGAAGACTGCTGACCTTTAATGTTTTTGCTTTCTTTTCTATTGACCTCAATTACATTCTATACATGTATACGTTTGTATCTGTGTTTATACGTATGTATATATTCATGTATGTATGGATTCATTTTTAATACTGATGATGGAAGTAGAGATTTTAGACATGTCATAACAAGTCTCCGATGGTTCTTATTAAGTGTTGAAATTTTCAGGGATCGTCCTCAGGATATTGATGAAGCACTATCAAGCCTGATCTTTGCTGCTGCGAGGTGTGCCGATCTACCAGAGTTACAGCGCTTGCGCAGTTATTTTGTGAAGAGATATGGACTTGAATTTGCATCTTCCTCAGTGGAGCTACTTCCTGGTTCTGGTGTAAACAAACAGGTGCCTGAAAACGATAATTCCAGTTTTACAATGTTATGACAGGGTTTTTGTTTATAATGTCTTATAAAGTTGTTTTTTCCCATTTGCTAATGTTTTTCTGAAACAATTCTTTTCTTTTGCGTTGTAGATTATTGAAAAACTATCAGTTAGATCTCCAACATGTGATTCAAAGTTGAACTTAATGAAAGAAATAGCAAGGGAGTTCAATCTCCAGTGGGACTCATCAATCGAGGCAGAACTATGCAAACCCATAGAAGATTCTTTGGTATTGGCAGATCAGAGATGACCATTCCACCATTTCTTTGAATCTTTTTCTTCATTTTTTATGCATGCACGCATTGCTCTAGAGTTTTGATTTTGTGTGACTGCTGAATCACTGCATGTGAATGCAGACAGGTAGCAGAGGACCAGAGAAGTTCAAATCTTGCCAGGGAGATGTCAATTCAGTTTGTCAACCATCTTTGCATGTATTAGACGTGGATGTCACTGCCCATTCTATAAATGATGGTGATGGCAGTATCAGTGAAAATTTCTCCACTGCTGTCAAGAAACAGGAAGATGAGTTGTCCAACAAACAAGATGAGACATTGACAGAATATGTTGGACCTGAAGAGAAAATATTTGAGAGAGATATTCCAGTTATTTCTAGTACTATCAAAGAAATTTTTACTGTCCCACCACAGAATGGTAGGACTTTAGGTGTGGAAAAGCAGGAACCATTACCATGTGTGATTTCTTTACAAAGTAGAGACAAGAAATTTACCCGAAGATCTAACAGGGACAAAATTATGAAGGATACTTCTTTCGATTCTAGTGATGTTGCAGGTGTTAATTTTGATAATGTATGCCATTATGTGGACAGTAACATTCCTTCTGCAGCTCTTGCTGGATCTGCTGAAATAGCAGCTGGAGCCACATTGGTAACTGAAAATCTAGCCAAATCATCAAAGTTGTCTACAGAAGGAAATATCTTTGAGTGCCCCTTGGTTTGCAGGATAGAAAAAGAGGGGAATAGTAGTGACCAAAAATATTTTCATCAAACTGGCACCCAGCTAATTGAAAGCAAGATTTCAAGACGGTCACCTAGTGTTGAAGATATATATAGGAAAGAGGATATCCACTTTCCAGAGTGGAGCAAGGAAATAGTGGATAGTGATTCCGAGTTAGGACCAGCTACGTATTTTGGACAGAGCTACAGTCAGAGGACATTTGATTTGAATGGACAAATGCATGATCTGCAGGATTTTTCTAAGGCACAAGCGAATTGTGGTAACACGGGAAGAAGATCATCCAAGATTAAAATTGAGTCAAAGAGGCATGGAGGGATTGGTGTAGAAGATGGTAGACATAGATGGTGCAATCAAAAACCTACTTCTGTAGAAGCTAACTGTGAAAACTTCAATGAACTTTACGAGAGAGGAATGATCAATGAAAATGTTGAGCGGTGGAATGCTAGAGGTAGAGAATACCATTTCAGAGATGGTACTCAAGTTGAAGTCAGTTCCAGAAAGGAACGCAGATCAGAACATCGATATTCATCGAGAACAGGCAAAAAAATTCGGTCAAAATCAAGGAGAAGACATTCGCTGTCTAGTCATTATCCCATTGATATGAACACTTTCTATGGTGTTAATTATAATGATGGTGCTGAAAGCATCTTTTCTGTGGCCAAAAGGGCAGATCCTCTTGCCACTGTCTCTTCAAGAAAGAAGAATATAATGAGGGATCTGTACAATGAGCAATTTGCCAAAGTGCAGGACGGTGTGAATTTGAGGAGGCGTTCAATTGACAGTACCCATAGTCAGGTTACACCAGAGTTATATGAAGACAAAGACAGGTCAATATCAGAAAATGGACACTGGATGTCATGTGATATGCTAGATTGCTATATTGACTCAGATTCAGTTGATGAAGCTTCCATCATTTCTCAAAACATCAATCCAGGAAAAGATTCTCCATTCCCAATGCATGTAAAACTTCACAGCAGGAAAACTCTTGGACAAGAACAGGATTCCTTCGAGGCAACAAGGCATGGTACTAGTAAGGTATATAGCAAGGATAATGATAATTCTGGAAAGCTGAGGTCTAAGGAAGAAATTAATGATTTCCTGAAAAGTGAAGAAAAACTTCACGAGAGATGTGATTATTGTGAACAGGGTTCTTATCCAGATGAGAAGGCTTACATTACCAGTTCTATCAATGGGGAATCTTATAAACTACCACAGCTGATTGAGAAAGCCACAAAATCAAGCCCACAAGTTTTTAGTCAAAGTCAGCCTTCTTTCAGTGGTACATCGAAAAAAAGCCTTTGCCATCTTGACAATCATGGTTCTCAAATGGAGCAGCAATTTCAGCAGTACAGCAATAAAAGGGAAAGTTCTAAACCTGCTCTAATTAAAAGCTATGGATCTGACAAGATGCTTTATAAGGCTAGACAAGTATTGGGAGATAAGCCACATAGAGAAAGAAATAGATCATTAGATTTGGCACATAAGCATCTACATGATATTGACATAGACACTTCAGACATGGAAGATCAGTATTCCCAACTGTTTGACAGCACAGCAAATGTTAGAAAAGAAAAACATGTAAGAAACTTGGAATCATTTAGAAGGGATTTTGATGGTAGAAGTTATGAGTACAGGCAGCACAGAGGAAGCAATAAGTTAGAAAAAACCTATGAAGAACTGGACTCTGAAGGTGATGATAGCTTTCACAGATTTCCTGCTGAAAAAATTCATACTCCCAGGGCTTCTGCATTGGACATTGACAGAGGTGAGAAGGCTCAGCGGCAGCGTAGGATGAGGTATTACATGGAAGAAAATGATGATGAATTACCGAGTGGAAGGCATGAGATTCCTGAAGTGGATCTTTCTCATAGAAAAACCAAACAGTATGCCTATGCAACAAAGCTAACGGAAAGGAATGCTGTAAATGATCTAGCCAGGGATGAAAAAATGCAACATTCACTTGACGTGGCATGTCACATTCAAGATGTGAAGCAACCCATGAGTAGGAATCCCCCAGTTGCACCAACTCATGTTGAATATGTCAATCTGTCTGTGTTTACAAAGTCAGTGAGTGTTAACAAAATTTCTGACTCTGTCATGCCTCAGAAAATGCAATTTATTAATAGAAATTCTGATGTTACATCCACCACCGATAGTTCTATTGCCAATTCTGTTACTGCTGCTGCTCGAACACCATCGAGACCACCACCATCGCCATCGAGGCCACCACCATCGCCATCTACTCACTCTGCTTCATCTTCACAACTCCTTTATCATACTAAACCTTCTAGCCCGGCTTCACCTTCAATGGGACCTCCTCAGAGACCACCACCAAAACCACCATGTACATGGGAGAGGGTCATATCTCTGCCTCCAGAACGCTCCGGGGCTTCTCCAGTGAGGTTGACAGTTCGATCAAATTCCTTGCAGTGTAATGCCTCATCAGAATTCCCCTCTTATGGTCATTCTCCTCGCACACCACATGTCCATCCAAAACTCCCAGATTATGATGACTTGGCTGCTAAATTCGCAGCATTGAAACAGCAACACAGGACAGGCACTGCATCTAAATAGCTCTATATTACCATCGATGCTTTGTTTTATGGTTTTCCGGCTTATGTTCTTATTACCCATACTTCAGAATTTTGAGGTCGAGGTAAGAATTTTCAAAGGACAGCGCGAGAGTTTTGCTCGTCTCTCATCCTTCAATGTATTTGTAAAACACGTCCATCAGTTTGGCTTGCTGTACTTCAGTCTTCTGTACTCCTGTTGATTCTTTATTCATATGACAAAATTTGGTGAATTTGTAAGAGCAATCACACGTTTTCCCACAGGTTTTCAATTTGAATTTTGAGAAAAGTTGCATCAACAATGGGTCGATGCACGGTTTCTTTTCTTTTGGTTTATTATATTATACCAATGGCAATGCTGCAGAGTCATAAAGATTGTTAACAGGAAAATAAATGGCCACGAGTCCACCAATCATTGCTTCGTTCAATATCGATGACTTAAGTTCAAAGTAGTACAGATTTTCCATGGCTATAAGAATGATGTTTGATGCAATACAAAACAAGCAGAAGAGTGACAGCACGGACAATAAGTTGAATCTGATAAGAAATTTAATTCTAGTGTGGATATAGATTACTCAAAATCGGCTAGAATCTACCAAACTAATTTGCTGTGTTTCAATCGATCAAGTAGGGAACACGCCATTTTGAGCTTATAGATCGAGATGTAGAAAACTCTCGATCCGTTGGAACTTCTAAGCAAATCATATTTTCAATCTGGAACTGTGATGACGACCAGATTCCAGCGAAAAAGAAGTTGACATAGCTGTCGGGTAATAGCGCATTTTGAGTAATCCTGCACATTTCTGTTTCTCTGTGCAGCGCCTAACTTGCCCAAAAGATTTGCTATAAAAGTAGGAATGTAGGTATTGAATATTATCATCGATTTTGATTAATAATAGTTTGGGTTGGTTTTCGTGGAAAGGTGAACGAGTAAAAGCAACCTATGACTGGTTGAAGGTTCCTTTCATTTGAAATCCCGAAGGATTAATGGGTTGTTTTGATTTTCTTTAAATTTTAGAAGGTTATACTTGGATCTCTGTGCTGGTTGCAGGTTAGGTTAATGGTAAGTTTGGCAGTAGATTGATGTCTCGTCATGAGGAAATATGGTTTCACAACTTGTGTATAGAACGTTTCTGTGAATATTTTCCTGTTTTTAATATTTAAAATAGAATGTTTATGGTTCACTAATCATACAAGAATTTTTTGTTAGTAATCTGAATCTGATAAGTTTGTTTATTTTGGAATATGGCTTCTCAGATTTTAATTATTATTTGATTTTTTTTTGTAAATATGGTTTTTCAAATTTTAATTATTACTTGACTTTAATTTGTTTGTCTTAAATGTTTTTAAAAATTAGTAATGACAAATAAGTATTTTAATTGCCATTTGCGCTATAGTAATATAAAGAAATCAATGATTGAGGTTTATCTCCAAAGTGGTTATGACTTTTTTACTCTTTTAATTAAATTGATTAACTAAGAAAATGTTATCTGAATAAGTCCGATATGAGGTGAGTTGTGGTTTTTGAGCATGTGGCACTTATAAACCATGGTATTGGCCCATGGTATTTTAACAAAGTCTGTTTATAGATTAAAAATGTTCATGTTAAAGTGGAGATAAATCTCCATGGTTAAGAATCTTGTTCCATTTTTTTTTAAATATATATAATGCTCTCTAACATTTTGAGAGCGTAAAATAAAATAGAAAAAAATAAAAATAAATTACTCTATGTTAATAAAAATAATCCAAAAAAATAAAATAAAAATTATACATTATTATTATTATTATTATTTTCAACTATTTTTTTTGTTCTATATAGGGAACTAGCAACCTTCTTGGATATATGCAACAACCCGCAAGCCACATATCTTGAATTCATAGTTCAGCCTAGGACCGAGACTTCTGGAGACCACTGACACTGGAGTCGGGATGCTTCTGGAGCTAGAGTGACACTGGAGTTGGGATGCTTCTGGAGCTGGAGTCGGGATGTCGGGATCCCAGACTCCTGGAGTGACACTGGAGTCGGGATGCTTCTGGAGCTGGAGTCGGGATGTCGGGATCCCAGACTCCTGGAGTGACACTGGAGTCGGGATGCAGACCCCTGGAGTGACACTGGAGTCGGGATGCAGACTCCTGGAGTGACACTGGAGTCGGGATGTCGGGATCCCAGACTCCAACGGGACGCCTATCCCTCTAGCCTTACTATGACGGACTAGATCTCTGGGGACTTGAACCCGAGTAGATGGGATGGCAAACCACCATCCCTACCACTCTAGCTAAGCACCCAATGACATTATACATTGTTATTATTATTTACTATTTTGTGTTGGGTAGTTAAGGTAAACTTGATTTGGTCAAGTTATAGATGGTTTTTGAGCTCGAGGTTTATAAGAACCCATGATATTGACCCATGGTATTCATGTGGAATATAGATTTTATTTAAAGGGAGAAATTCAACCAGCCTAGGATCCATCTTAAATCTGGATCTACCAAGGGCTAAGAGATCAAATCTCTTGAGATGCAAACCTCTTTTAGAGTGAAAAAAGATTTGATCCTTCTCTGGGCTTGGTGGATCTACATTTAAGATGGACATAGGTTAATATACAATGTCACCAGATTTGATGAATTTCAAAGTCAAAATTCGAAATTCCTCTATTTCTAGGTAAATCAAATAAAATCATTTAAAGTATGATGATGAATTTTAGTCAAAGTCAACCTCTAGTAAATTCAACATAAAATGATGGAATTTGAATTGTTATCTATGGAGGCCACAATTTCCCTGGACAATAAATTTCTTGCTGGAATTTGACGAATTTAAAAAAAAAAAGTCCATATCGCTTTTTCGATGGTGGAAATGGATTCAACACCATCAAAAATCTCAAAATCTTGAAGCTTGACAATTGTAACCTAAATGTCCCAAAAAATAGTTGGATTTTATCAAAATCTTGTCTAAATTTCCATTATATTCTGGGTGAAATTGTGGCCTTGTTAGAGTACTCTATTTGAATTTAGGTTTCCTTTGGACAATTAAAAAATAATTAAAAATAAAAGCATATTGTGTAGAGATCCTCTACCCCTCATGTATGGTATTGTTGGCAGTGCTAAATACCGCCAACATACATGGGATCTTCTCGATATGGGGTCTCAATTAGACCTCACATTGTTTGGTTTATGAGTCCCACTCGAAATACGACCTTGCTACCATTTGCTTAAAGATATTCCTTGGCTTTAGCAAATAGCCCGAGAGAGAAGCACACATGTGCTTTTGAATGAGCAAGAGAGTGTGCCTTGGGAATGTTCGATTGTAGATGTATCAAATTTCTTTCACTATAGAGGAAAAATAAAGTGAGCCTCTAAGAGAGAAGTAATAGTACTACACTAATGGAGACACTCACACACATGAGAAAGGTTTGTCTAACATCAAGAGAAATAGTTCACAGAGATGCAACGATCGTTACAATCATTACAACACATTTCCAATAAGTTAAGCACCAAAGTGACTGAAATAGTTTAATTACTTTAGTACATGTGAAAGCGAACATGAATCATAAACATTCAAAGAGTAGTCTTAAAACGTATGAAAATATGTTCTCTAAAAGACTTAAAGTATTAAGCAAAAATTCGAAAATACATAAGTACAATGAACATCACTAGTCTTAATAGTGGAGTGTTAGAGCCACTACTTGCTCCCCAAAAGTACTAACTCTATCTCTAATGTCTTGTGGGGAATTGCTTCTAACCACCAAGTAACATACTCTGTTGCTATCAAAATATATTGGTGTTGCTTTGATGAGCGTGGAATTTTTTTTTTGATAACATACATGCACCACTGTTGGAATGGTTCTTCGATTGCTACTGGTCGCAGTTGGCGGCTGACCTCTGATCCTAGCCGACACAACTCTGATAAGCTGGGCACTTGCAGACATAAGCATGAGAATATTTGAATAAAGTGGGCCAATAATAACCAACCCCACGACTTTATGTGCGGTTGTGTCTCCTGTATAGTGACCACTTGCGGCTCATCGTGAAAATCTATGAGTACCTTATATGTACCCTATGGCTCAAGACATATTAGCAAGACACTGTTGCGGTGCATTCTAAAAAGCACTCCATGAACGCGCTGGTAGAATAGAGATTTTAAGCGAATCACCCTCTTTTGTTTGTTCGACATATGCGTGGACACAGTTCCATGCTCTAGAAATTGTTGTATATTGGAATACCATGGCACTGTAGATGTGAACTGGGGAACATGTTCGACTGGGGAACATGTTCAATGCTTTACATTTCTATTTTCTGCTCCCAACCTGAAAGTATTACTCGAGAGAATCTCTTGCTTCGACTGCTCGCTGACAGAGGCCATGACCCTTTATGGTATGAACTAGTTTATACTCTAGATCATATTCTTGTAAGAAGGTCATCCAATTTTCCCTCTTCTCACCCAGCGCTTGTTGCACAAAGAGTGTTCTTACTGCTAGATGAGGCACAAATATGATCGTGTGAGCTTTTAAAAGACATGGCTTGAATATTTGGCTATCTTATATACAACATATGTTTGTTTGTTAATGGTAGGACAATTTAGTTTTGACCCTTCTAAGCCATCACTCATGAAAGATATAAGTTGTTCATTTCCTTCAACATCCTTTTGTGTTAATACAACCACAATAGATGAATCCAAAACAAAGTTATAAAGGAAAAAATATTTTCCATAGTCAGGACTGAATAACATAGCTGCATCAACGATATCTTGTTTAATTTGAGCAAAAGCATCATTCTCCCACTTGTCCCACTTTTAAGTTGTATCTTTTATAATCGTCTCTTGTAATGACTTAACTATATGAGCATAATCAGAGATGAATTTTCATAGGAAATTAATCTTCCCTAAGAAAAACTGCATAACCTTCTTATTCAACGGGAATGAGATTTGTGTAATGGCTTTGACCTTCTCGTGATCAACTTTAAGTCCACTCTTTGAAATCATGTGCCCTAAGAGAGTCCCTTCTGACACATCAAAGATGTTTTTCTTGGGATTAAGAGAAATCCTATATTTACAACATCGCTCAAATATTTGTTTTAGATGACGTACATGATCTGATCGTCTCTTGGAAAACTCATTAAAATCATCCAAATAAACAAATACACTTTGACCGATCAGAGCATGGAAAGTGATATCTATCGCTCTTTGAAATGTAGCACCGATGTTGATGAGTCTAAACGACATCCTCTTAAAACCAAACATTCCCCATTTGGTCTTGAAGGTGTTTCAGTGCATTAGAACCATATAAACAATAACCAGGTGTAGTAAAAACAGAACAAACAATCACACACATGAACACAAGATATAAGGTGGAAACCTAATGTGGGTGAAAACCACCCGCTGTAATCATCTCTATCTTCTTTTAATAAGAAACTTCTTTTTACAATTTTTGTACTGGTGCAGTCTTATACCAGTACGCAGGATTCTATCTGCGGAAGGCTACAACCTTCTCTCATTCTCCAGCTTCTCCTGGAAGGGAGCTACAACCCCCTAGCTCTTGTACTAGCTGATATGTTTACTAGTACGTAGGTGCCGACCTACAGAAGGATACAACCTTCTCTATTCTTCCAGGGACCACGTTTCGTAAATTTTCAGATTGGATCCATCAATAACATCATTCAAACATCAAATATATTTGCATCAACCAATTTCCTTTGCACCAACCACAACTGAATCAATCAATCACTTTTTAGAATGTTGTAACTAGAACCCAGAACACTGTAACATCAAACAGAAGTAGCTAAAGCATATTTTATGAGGTATACACTACTTCAATGTGTTGAACCTGCCTGCATACTTACTTTTCTCAAGGCGAACCTGCGTATATATCTGCAAATCAAATTTAAGATGTATACATTGTTTTGATATGCAGAACCAGTGTGTATACATGCCTTTTCTAAAGTGAACCTACGTATAGATCTGTGAATGATGATTTAATCTTTACAACAATTCTAGATTTTAGTTATACCCAGATCATCATATTTACAGACTACAACATGCGCCAGTTATTCAAATAAAAGATAAAAACCACACAAAGATACTTCACTTCAAGCCTTAAGATATTGACCCATCATTAGATCTTATCCTTCATTAAGCGCTAAGGTTCATTCTTGATTCAGATTCAGTTATGCACCATAATCCAATAACCTATATTCTAGATCTTGCTCTTCATCAGATATTCAATACTTGAGTGCCTTTGCCTAATGACCTTCTCCTCCTTTTATACTTTTAGGCCTTATTCAATACCATGGATCAAAACCACTTAGGACCAATACCTCGTACCAAATACCTGGGGTCAACACTTCGGATTAGATATCTTGGACCAATACCATGGATCAAAATACCATGGACCAAAACTTAGTTTTCCAACATGTACCCGCCTTTCCTTTTGTGAAAGTGCGTGTGTATGCTCTACGCTCCTTTTGGTCTGCTAACCCACATGTACATGCGGCTTGGTCAATGGGGAACTTGCATATATCTCTCTTTCTTCAATTTGTGAGTCTGAACTATGATCTGTCATCTGAATGAGTTGCCATCAAGGACAATACCTGTGTCATAGTGCCAAATCTGTGTCATAATGCCAACAATCTCCCCCTTTGGACTTGATGGCAACCCCAAGTCACTCTCGCCCTTTGTCATCAAGGGTAAAGGATTATGCTCCTTCTGAGTTCATGTGGATTTCTCTGATACGCTGAAGTGTGCTGATTGAGCTTCATGATCCCCTTGAATATAAGCAAGGTGTGCAAAAAGATGTTCTAAAAGAAGAACATGAAAATGACCTTCCTATCACCAATGACTCATACATACATTCATCTCCCAACCAAGTGGGGATATACCAATTTTGACTCATCTACCCAACCAAGTGGGGATATATCATTTGTTTATACAAGAACATTACATCATCCATCCCATGCATAGTGGGGTAACAAAATAGGTCTTTTCATGACCTTGACATTAAAAGATATACATGACATAGAGACCAAATATTTGAAACAAAACCATGATAGTCATTAGCAACTATCATCAGCAGCATCTGTCAATCAGCATCTAGACCAGCCACCATGATCTCCCCCTGAACCTATTCCACCTGAATAAAAAACAATTGTGAATTTGTACCAAGATCTTCTAAGATAATTCCAACAATGCATTATGGAAGTTAATGCTCCCCCTGAACCTGTGCCATCTGATTACTTTCAAACCCAAATTAAACTCCTTTTATCCTGAGTTTGGTCCACTGCTTTTCTTAAAACAAACATATAACGCGACGGTTATCCATAGAAATCGACGTTATATACGTGGCTACGATTTATGAACGTTGCGTATAACTGCCTTTTCTCTAAAAAAAAATACTTTAACAGCAGAGATGGCATCAACTACTCCCAGCTTCTGTCTGAGATAGCAAAAATCTCTCTGGGTAGTGGTGGTGAATATATCAGCAACCTATTCTTTGGAGGAACATACTCCAATTGACCCTTTTGTTCAAGCACTGTTCACGTAGAAAAGATATTTGAATGGATATGTGCCTTGGGGCTTGGAATGCATGACTGGATTCTTCGAAATACTGATGGCACTTGTATTATCACATAGAATGGAGATGGGTGGAGTACATGTGATCTGAATGTCTTGCAATGTTTGCATCATCCAAAGGAGTTGTGTGCAGCAAGATGCAGTAGCCACATATTCTGCTTCAGCTGTAGATATTGCAATTGAACTTTGTTTCTTGATGAACCAAAATACTAATCTGGAACCCATATAGAATGCACCACCACTAGTGCTTTTTCTGTCATCAATGCTTCCTGCCCAATCTGCATCTGTATATGCATGAAGTGTAAGATCTGTATCTTTAGGATACCATAAACCAAAATTCTGTGTTCCTTGAAGATATTTGAAAATCCTTTTGACTGCCCGAAGGTGTGATTCCTTTGGATTTGTTTGGAATCTTCCAACTATTCCCACTGCATGCATGATGTCTGGTTGGGTACCTGTTGGATAAAGCAGACTACCAATCATGGATCTATAGGTTGGTTGATGTACTGCTTCTGATTCATCATTTGAGCTGAGACTGCATCCTGTTATCATTGTGGTACCTATTTTATGAGGTATACACTACTTCAATGTGTCGAACCAGCCTACATACTTACTTTTCTCAAGGCGAACCTGCGTACAGATCTGCAAATCAAATTTAAGATGTATACATTGTTTTGATATAAAGAACCGACGTGTATACACGCCTTTTATAAAGTGAACCTGCGTACAGATCTGTAAATGATGATTTGATCTTTACAACAATTCCAAATTTTAGTTATACCCAGATCATCATATTTATAGACTACAACATGCACCAGTTATTCAAATAAAAGATAAAGACCACACAAAGATACTTCACTTCAAGCCTTAAGATCTTGACCCATCATTAGATTTTATCCTTCATTAAATGCTAAGGTTCATTCTTGATTCAAATTCATCTATGCACCATAACCCAATAACCTGTATTCTAGATCTTGCTCTTCATCAAATATTCAATACTTGAGTGCCTTTGCCTAATGATCTTCTCCTCCTTTTATACTTTTAGGCCTTATTCAATACCATGGACCAAAACCACTTAGGACCAATACCTTGTACCAAATACCTGGGGTCAGCACTTCAGATTAGATATCTTGGACTAATACCATGGACCAAAACTTAGTTTTCCAACATGTACACGCCTTTCCTTCTGTGAAAGTGCGTGTGTAATCTATACGCTCCTTTTGGTCTGCTAACCCACATGTACATGCGGCTTGGTCAATGGGGACCTTGCATATATCTCTCTTTCTTCAATTTGTGAGTCTGAACTATGATCTGTCATCTGAATGAGTTTCCATCAAGGACAATACCTGTGTCATAGTGCCAAATCTGTGTCATAATGCCAACAATCTCCCCCTTTGGACTTGATGGCAACCCCAAGTCACTCTCGCCCTTTGTCATCAAGGGTAAAGGATTATGCTCCCTCTGAGTTCATGTGGATTTCTCTGATATGCTGAAGTGTGCTGATTGAGCTTCATGATCCCCTTGAATATAAGCAAGGTGTGCAAAAAGATGTTCTAAAAGAACATGAAAATGACCTTCCTATCACCAATGACTCATACATACATTCATCTCCCAACCAAGTGGGGATATACCAATTTTGACTCATCTACCCAACCAAGTGGGGATATATCAATTGTTTATACAAGAACATTACATCATCCATCCCATGCATAGTGGGGTAACAAAATAGGTCTTTTCATGACCTTGACATTAAAAGATATACATGACATAGAGACCAAATATTTGAAACAAAACCATGATAGTCATTAGCAACTATCGTCAGCAGCATCTGTCAATCAGCATCTAGACCAGCCACCATGATCTTCCCCTGAACCTATTCCACCTGAATAAAAAACAATTGTGAATTTGTACCAAGATCTTCTAAGATAATTCCAACAATGCATTATGAGAAGTATATGCTCCCCCTGAACCTGTGCCATATGATTACTTTCAAACCCATATTAGACTCCTTTTATCCTGAGTTTGGTCCACTGCTTTTCTTCAAACCAACATATACGCGACTGTATCCATAGAAATCGACGTATATACGTGGCTACGATTTATGAAACTTGCGTATAACTGCTTTTCTCTAAAACAAATACTTTTTAACAGCAGGATGATGCATCAACTACTCCCAGCTTCTGTCTGAGATATCAAAAAATCTCTCTGGGTAGTGGTTTGGTGAATATATCAGCAACCTATTCTTTGGAGGGAACATACTCCAATTTGACCTTTTGTTCAAGCACTTGTTCACGTAGAAAATGATATTTGATGGATATGTGCTTGGTCTTGGAATGCATGACTGGATTCTTCGAAATACTGATGGCACTTGTATTATCACATAGAATGGAGATGGGTGGAGTACATGTGATCTGAATGTCTTGCAATGTTTGCATCATCCAAAGGAGTTGTGTGCAACAAGATGCAGTAGCTACATATTCTGCTTCAGCTGTAGATAATGCAATTGAACTTTGTTTCTTGATGAACCAAAATATTAATCTGGAACCCATATAGAATGCACCACCACTAGTGCTTTTTCTGTCATCAATGCTTCCTGCGCAATCTGCATCTGTATATGCATGAAGTGTAAGATCTGTATCTTTAGGATACCATAAACCAAAATTCTGTGTTCCTTGAAGATATTTGAAAATCCTTTTGACTGCCCGAAGGTGTGATTCCTTTGGATTTGTTTGGAATCTTCCAACTATTCCCACTGCATGCATGATGTCTGGTTGGGTACCTATTGGATAAAACATACTGCCAATCATGGATCTATAGGTTGGTTGATGTACTGCTTCTGATTCATCATTTGAGCTGAGACTGCATCCTGTTATCATTGGGGTACCTATTTTATGAGGTATACACTACTTCAATGTGTCGAACCAGCCTACATACTTACTTTTCTCAAGGCGAACCTGCGTACAGATCTGCAAATCAAATTTAAGATGTATACATTGTTTTGATATAAAGAACCGGCGTGTATACACGCCTTTTATAAAGTGAACCTGCGTACAGATCTGTAAATGATGATTTGATCTTTACAACAATTCCAAATTTTAGTTATACCCAGATCATCATATTTACAGACTACAACATGCACCAGTTATTCAAATAAAAGATAAAAACCACACAAAGATACTTCACTTCAAGCCTTAAGATCTTGACCCATCATTAGATCTTATCCTTCATTAAACGCTAAGGTTCATTCTTGATTCAAATTCAGCTATGCACCATAACCCAATAGCCTGTATTCTAGATCTTGCTCTTCATCAAATATTCAATACTTGAGTGCCTTTGCCTGATGATCTTCTCCTCCTTTTATACTTTTAGGCCTTATTCAATACCATGGACCAAAACCACTTAGGACCAATACCTTGTACCAAATACCTGGGGTCAGCACTTCAGATTAGATATCTTGGACCAATACCATGGATCAAAATACCATGGACCAAAACTTAGTTTTCCAACATGTACATGCCTTTCCTTCTGTGAAAGTGCGTGTGTACTCTATACGCTCCTTTTGGTCTGCTAACCCACATGTACATGCGGCTTGGTCAATGGGGAACTTGCATATATCTCTCTTTCTTCAATTTGTGAGTCTGAATTGTGATCTGTCATCTGAATGAGTTGCCATTAAGGACAACACCTGTGTCATAGTGCCAAATCTGTGTCATAATGCCAACAATCTCCCCCTTTGGACTTGATGGCAACCCCAAGTCACTCTCCCCCTTTGTCATCAAGGGTAAAGGGTTATGCTCCCTCTGAGTTCATGTGGATTTCTCTAATATGTTGAAGTGTGCTGATTGAGCTCCATGCTCCCCTTGAATATAAGCAAGGTCTGCAAAAAGATGTTCTAAAAGAAGAACATGAAAATGACCTTCCTATCACCAATGACTCATACATACATCCATAGTGGGGATATACCAATTTTGACTCATCTACCCAACCAAGTGGGGATATATCAATTGTTAGTACAAGAACATTACATCATCCATGCCATGCATAGTGGGGTAACAAAATAGGTCATTTCATGACCTTGACATTAAAAGATATACATGACATAGAGACCAAATATTTGAAACAAAACCATGATAGTCATCAGCAACTATCATCAGCAGCATCTGTCAATCAACATCCAGACCAACCACCATGATCTCCCCCTGAACCTATTCCACCTGAATAAAAAACAATTGTGAATTTGTACCAAGATCTTCTAAGATAATTCCAACAATGCATTATGAGAAGTATATGCTCCCCCTGAACATGTGCCAAATGATTACTGTCAAACCCATATTAGACTCCTTTTGTCCTGAGTCTGGTCCACTGCTTTTCTTCAAACCAACATATACGTGACTGTATTCACAGAAACCGACGTATGTACGCGACTACGATTTATGAAACTCGCGTATAACTGCTTTTCTCTAAAACAGATAAGTTTTAACAGCAGGACGATGCATCAACTACTCCCAGCTTCTGTCTGAACTATTCAAATGTCTCTCTGGGTAGTGGTTTGGTGAATATATCAGCAACCTATTCTTTGGAGGGAACATACTCCAATTTGACCTTTTGTTCAAGCACTTGTTCACGTAGAAAATGATATTTGATGGGTATGTGCTTGGTCTTGGAATGCATGACTGGATTCTTCGAAATACTGATGGCACTTGTATTGTCACATAGAATGGAGATGGGTGGAGTACATGTGATCTTAATGTCTTGCAATGTTTGCATCATCCAAAGGAGTTTTGTGCAGCAAGATGCAGTAGCTACATATTCTGCTTCAGCTGTAGATAATGCAATTGAACTTTGTTTCTTGCTGAACCAAAACACTAATCTGGAACCCATATAGAATGCACCACCACTAGTGATTTTTCTGTCATCAATGCTTCCTGCCCAATCTGCATCTGTATATGCATGAAGTGTAAGATCTGTATCTTTAGGATACCATAAACCAAAATTCTCTGTTCCTTGAAGATATTTGAAAATCCTTTTGACTGCCTGAATGTGTGATTCCTTTGGATTTTCTTGGAATCTTCCAACTATTCCCACTGCATGCATGATGTTTGGTCGGGTACCTGTTAGATAAAGCAGACTGCCAATCATGGATCTGTAGGTTGGTTGATGTACTGCTACGAGATTGCATCCTGTTACCATTGGGGTACATACTGGTTTAGAATCTTCCATGCCATATTTTTTCAAGATCTATTTGAGATATTTGATTTGTGACAGAAAAATACCATCTTTCTTTTGTTGAATTTGTAGACCAAGAAAATATGTAAGCTCACCAAGCAGAGACATTTCAAATTCTTGCTGCATTACCAAAGCAAAATTCTGACTCATGGCTTCTTCATTACTACTAAAAATAATATCATCAACATACACAACAAGTATTCGCAATTTATTATTGTCAATCTTTGCATATAGATTGCTATCAGCGGATCCTTTTGAAAAACCTTGTTGATGGAGGTATTTGTCAAGATGGTAATACCAGACCCTTGGAGCTTGTTTTAGACCATAGAGAGCCTTTCTAAGTCTGCATACAAGTTTTGCATCATTTCCAAGTATGAATCCATTTGGTTGCTCAATATATACTTCTTCTTCTAAGTCTCCATTAAGAAAGGCATATTTTACATCCATTTGGTGTACTTTGAATTTTTGAAAACTAGAAAGAGTAAGGAACATTCTTATGGCTTCAAGTCTAGCAACTGGTTCAAAATTTTCTTCAAAATATATACCTTCTTGTTGAGAATATCCTTTACAATCAAGTCTGGCTTTGTTTCTAATAACTTCTCCATTTTCATTTAGTTATTTTTTGAATATCCATTTGGTTCCTATGATATTCTTCTCATGAGGTCTAGGAACTAATTCTCGTATTATTCTTTTCAATTTGCTCAAGTTCTTCATTCATGGCCTTGACCCAACATTCATATTTGCTTGCTTCATTTACATTTTGAGGTTCGATGGAGGAAAACAATGCTAGATAGCTTGAAGCTTCTGTAATGGTTCTTCTTGTCTGCACACCTGCCTCTTTTTGTCCCAAAATTTGAGTCTCTGGATGATTTTTCTGAACATACCCGGATGGAGTCTTTTCTTCTGCCATTATCTGTTCTTCTAGTGCTTCATTGGTTTCTTCTTCAGAATTAGTCTGATTTGATGTGGGAGGATAATCCTCATCTTCTCCACAATCTTCGGTTTTTACCTGCTTTGGATTTGTGCATGCTTCATCAACTACAACATCAATAATTTCAATAATTTTCCCAAGTCTTTTATTATAACACTTATATCCTTTACTTCAGGAAGAGTAACCAAGGAGAATGCCTTCATCTGCTCTGGGTTCAAACTTGCCAAGTTTTTCATCAGTCCTTTTGATGTAAC